>CM049855.1:0-214734 GCA_027422415.1 Schizothorax lantsangensis
CCAATTAAAGAAAAATAGAAATAATGACATCAATTAAGCAAGTTACTTTTCTAATTCTCCATAATGCTCATTGAGTCCCTCAGGTCCGAAAATAGATACCTGGAATATCAAAACGAGTGGACAGTCTCCTAAGCCAAACGGACTATCTGAATGACCCCCCGTAGATATGAATGAAGTGATTTCTTTTTTTTGTCTTCTATCCATCCATTAATAATCTTTACATTTCCATCTCTTTCTGTTGAGAAAACCTTATATTTTAATTTATTCTAATAGCCACAGGATCATTTAAATGAATATAAAACTGTGACTCTGTATTTTTCGGAAATAACATCTGACTGTCACACACCAAAACTTAGCCCCCGAGTGACCATGTGGTGGATGGTAGACACCTGCTGAGGCTTTTATTACCTCATGAGTACAATGAGTCTAACACTTGATACTACACATCAGCCTCCAAACCTAAGGTCACTATAGCCCTAAGGAAAAATTCCCCTTCATACCTTACACCTAAAAACGTTTACCCTAGACAAAAATACCCCTAATGAATTAATTTGTTAAACTAAAAGAGGAAACATCCAAAATACACAGACTAAATAGGATGAGTTTTGGTGGGAACTGAATGAGGGGCTGAATTCAGGCAGACACATAGACGAAGGGCAAGAAATGTAGGCCAGAGCTTAACCAAGGTCAGATTAGTCTGACCTTTGAGAGATTTTTAATCTTAACGGCCCTATAATATCTTTAACTAACCCTTGTGGTCACTTCTTCAGAGCCCACTATAATGCGCTCCCCTCACAGCAAAACACAAGTGTTTTGGGACTGAAGGACAGTGCTGTTGTTTGGCCCGTGTCTTTCTATAAAGATGGTTCGCGGACAGATGCGGTGCCCCCTCATTTAATAATCTGCCCCTCTAATAAACTTTAGGATAACAGAGAACAGAACCGGAGGGGGTTTAACTTTTAAAAAAGGAATATGCTGCCCTTCTGTGCTGGACAACTTGAGACACAGACGTTCAGGAGCAAAACCAGCAGAGAGTGCATTTCTAATTTTATTCGTTTCAGTTTAATTTAACACAAATCAGACAATCGCACATCTGTCTTAACCTAACTCCCCCCAAAGTATAAAAGAAACAATTCATATATTTCAATAAAAATCTTTATATGTAAAAAAATGCCAGACGCCGTGGCTTGATTTATTTTATGAAGGTTACATTTTTCAGAAGACCAAAATAACATATTCACAAAGAGTTCGTGGGACAGCTCGTGCTCAAATCTGAGACACTGTTTTGGGTTATAAATTTGTTAGTACAGTAAAACTTTAAACTCATGGTTAAATGTGTGTTTGCTTAATTAATTGAGTAGGCCTACAGTGCGTTTGCTGTCGTCATAATTCTAAAAAAAACTATTACAAATACATATTGCATATATGGAAACTTAAAAACAATTCTAAAACACAGAAAGTCTTATATTATTTTCAAAATATATTTTAAATTTAATAAAATGTCCTACAGACTTCTGGCAGCAACAATAATAAAACGGAACTGGAAGCCTGTGAAGTGAACTGTTCTGTGACCTTTGACCTGGATATCTAAAACCACACTCCTTCATGTCTATGAAAAATAAGTTACGTAGAATAAAGTGAATTAAATCATTTCATCTAATTACCTCACAATGCTTATAGATCATTCAAATGATTTTAAACATTAGACTGAAATGGACTGTGACCTTTGACCTGGATATCTAAAACCACACTCCATCTATGAAAAAATAAGTACGTAGTATAAGTGAATGAAATCATTTCATAGAATTACCTCACAAATGACCAATCAGATCGATAATGCTAACGAGAGTGTAATTAATCAGGATTAAACTTCTTTATATCTATATACTTTCCTTAGAGACGTTCGCCACCTGAAAGATGACAGCTTTTCCCGGATCCAACGAGACCACTTACATCTAATTCGGGCATACGATTCACCAGATATGCACAGGTAAGCGTTGGCCAATCAGATGCAATATTCTAATGAGGGTGGATACTAATGAGGATGAAACTCGTTTTTATCTCTATACCTAGCTGCAAGTTAACCCCAATCTAACCCTAACCCTGGCCCCCTCTAACCCTAGCCCTCAAAACCCAAAGGTGAACCTTCCTTCTATACCTGGACAGTTATAAGATTGAAGTCTATATCTATCTATTTCTCTATCTATCTATCTATCTATGTATCTATCTATCTATCTGAAATAGCCCACATTATAAAGTGGAAAAAAGGAAATATATACATATATAAATATATTCTTTCTATATAAAGAGGCTTACGTCGCCCTCTCTTGGATGAAACGGTGAATAGCAGGTCTCAGTGTGCAGGACATTCTATATTTAATTTATATAAATGAGGATAGCAAATGAAGTAAACTGGGTGACATATTATACCCAAAAATGAATCCTACAGTGGACTAACACGTATATTGATATAAAAACTGAAACGACATACTGATTTTGACCTGTACATATCAAATTATATAAGATAATATACGTCAACGTACTAAATTTGAATGCCTTTTAAATGACTCAAAAACCTTACAGACAAATGGCCAATATAGGATAGTGGCACATTTTAAAAATGTAAAATTACAAGTAAATAATACTTGGGGGGGGAAAAAAAATGGATTGCTCTTTTAGTATGTTAAATTACTTTTACATGTCCCAGCTTCTTTGTGTGACATGTTGCATCAGTGGTGTTATTGTTTTGCTTGTAATTGTATTAGTTTGATATTTATTTCATTAGTATTATTCGTTTTTATTATTACATTTAACAGGTTGCAAATGAGCACACCGTTGCACCCTCTGACCCAACAGCTGTCCGCACCAGCCTAGCCTCTGCTCCTCCTTACTGTTCCATCGTCCCAGCCTCTCTACTCCAGCTCCAAGTCCAGCAGCACCACAGCAACAGCCGGTAGGTCTTTTCGTGACATGTAAACGGTGTGAAAGAGGTGCTATTTTTCTGCCTGTGATATTGTTTTTATTTTATTTTTATGTATTCCTATATTGACCAGGCTGTGGATGAGCGCAACATCCCAGGGATGGACAGAGCGGACAGCCTGGCAGAGTACTCGGTGGGACTGAGGAATGAAACTGGACAAACTCTTAACTCCCCGCAGGCCAGTACCATCATAGCTCTGTGGCAGAACCTTCTACCATATGACCAGCTGCGTGTGGCATACTCTGCACGGCACCAGTCACGTCTGACTGCAGGACGCTTCAGGTGCTCTAAAAAGAAACCTGAATTTAGGCCAGGTGTGGAGAGCATGACACGTTGCGTCCTGGGATCAACAGGATCTCCTGCCCAGTGGCCAGATAGCTGTCGTCTGGTAGAGTGCATTTTTGTAAAACTCTGTGACATCCATAAAAGTCCAAAAAAAGAAGTGAATGAAATAATTTCATCTCATTACCTCACCAATGCTTATAGATCATTAAAATGATTTGAAACATTAGATTGAACTGGATTGTGACCTTTGACCTGGTTATCTAACAACACTCTCCATCTACGAAAAATGAGTACGTAGAAAAAGTCAATTAAATAATTTCATAAAATTCTCACAAATGCTTCTAGATCATTCAAATGATTTGAAACATTAGATTGAAATGGACTGTGACCTTTGACCTGGATATCTAAAACCACACTCCTATGAAAAATAAGTACGTAGAATAAGTGAATTAAATAATTTCATCTAATGACCTCACAAATGCTTATAGATCATTCAAATTATTTTAAACATTAGATGGAAATGGACTTTGACCTTTTGACCTGTACTTCTAATACTTACCAGACTCCATCTATCTGGACATAATAACGGTCACACTGGATTTAAATACAACACTCCTTCCCCCATCCATATAACTAGTATGCTTCCATCATCATCACATCTTTGTACAATTCATAACACATATATAAATAAACGATTACTAACAATTACAGGCTAATCGAGATAGTGGATTGCTTATGGGAACTAGGCCCAATCAAAGCAAGACAGCACTTATATTTATGGAAACATCGAAACGACATACTGATTATGAACTGTACATATCAAAATATATAAAATGAGAAGTCAACCAAGAAAATTGCTGGAAGCTTTTAGAAACAGTTAAAAAAAGAAAGTATGCCCTCAAAGAAACCCATTATTAAATGACAAAAAAGGAAATCTATACAAATACAGCAGGATATTTCTATAAAGAGGGCTTACGTCGCCATCTCTTGGACTAAACTGTGAATAGCATGTGTTGAAAACTCTTACGGATTGAGAAATTTAGCAGAAAAATAACAATATGGAAGATGCTGTCAGACTGATGACTTCACTCCTAGAAAGTCCATCCTTCTGGGGCCCGTTTCAATAAGGAGGTTCAACCAACTCTGAGGTTAAACTTGAACTCAGAGTTGACTTACTCTGAGTTTTTCGGTTACAGAACAGCTGAATTGTGTTAGTTTACTCAACTCTAAGTAGGTTGACTCTGAGTTTAGCGCGTGCACCACGACTATGAAAAGTCATGATCAGTGGAGCTCCGAAATTACAATTCACCATGGCAACAGCTCCCGCCAAAAAGATGTCAGTGCGCATACTTCCGTCAATGCGTAACTTTAATTCTTAATAACTGTCAATAACTTAATAACTGTTATACTATCAGAGGTGAAAATCTTACTACATTTGAATGCTTTTTAAATGATTAAAAATACTGACAGACAATATAGGATAGTGGCACATTTTAAAAATGTAAATAATACTGGGGGGAAAAAATTGGTTGCTCTTTTCAATATGGCAAATTATAGACAGGCCATCCTTCAGTTGTGTCTAGCTGTTTATTAATCTATTTTCATTATTTTTTTAACGATCGATCTATCTATCTATCTATCTATCTATCTATCTATCTATCTATCTAGCATTCATCTGAACCTACCGCCAGCTTCCTGTGTCCAACTTACATGCACATTGGGACTACGCGTCACGAGATATGACCAGGTAAGCTTTGACCAATCAGATGCAATATTCTAAGGAGGATGAAACTCGGTTTTATCTATATCTAAGGATGAACAAGAACCACACTAAAACGTATCCCTTAGTGTGGGAACCCTACAATATTCAAACCTAACTGTTTTGGCCCTGTAAGTTATAGACCTATATATCAGTCTGTATATATATGATGACTAACGATTACAGACTAATCGAGATAGTGGATTGCTTATGGGAACTAGGCCTAATCAAAGCAAGACAGCACTTATCCAGCTTTCCATCAGGAGGCTATTTTCTACATTCATAAAATAGAATGATCTATTAATGAATTTTCTGAAAAGTACATTTTGGCCTTGCAGGATGACTGAGCAGATGCAGGCACAGAGGAAGAGTTGGGAGATGAGGGCTTTGAAGATTCTGGTTTGGACCCCGCCGCTGGGCTACTGGACCCATCCCCTGGTCCATCACCTGCCACCACCAGCTCAGCCGTCATTCCAACTCCCACCTCTCTCCAGACCACCTTCGGGTCCTGCATCTGATATCGCTACAGCTGCACTTGAGCAACAACTGGTAATTATGCCTGTCACTTTTTTGTTTGATATCCTACTGTGTCAGTGGACTTCCCAGTTGCTCCGGATAATGTAGCCATTTTTAAAGACCAATTAAAGAAAAATAGAAATAAGACATCAAAGAAAGTTACTTTTTAATTCCTAATCCTCATTGGTCCCTCAGGACGGAAAGAACCTGGATCAAACGACTGGACAGTCTCTACCCAAGAGGACTGAATGAGGCGTGATGAAGTGATTTCTTTTTTTTGTCTTCTATCCATCCATTCATTCTTTACATTTCATCTCTTTCTGTTGAGAAAACCTTATATTTAATTTATTCTAATAGCCACAGGATCATTTAAATGAATATAAAACTGTGACTCTGTATTTTTCGGAAATAACATCTGACTGTCACACCAAAAACTTAGCCCTGAGTGACCATGTGGATGGTAGACACCTGACGGTTTTTACCCTCATGAGTACAATGATCTAACCTTGATCTACACACAGCCTAAACCTAAGGTCACTATAGCCCTAAGGAAAATTCCCCTTCATACCTTACACCTAAAAACGTTTACCCCTAGACAAAAATACCCCTAATGAATTAATTTGTTAAAACTAAAAGAGGAACCATCCAAAATACACAGACTAAATAGGATGAGTTTTGGTGGGAACTGAGATGAGGGGCTGAATTCAGGCAGACACTAGAGCGGGCAAGAAATGTAGGCCAGAGCTTAACCAAGGTCAGATTAGTCTGACCTTTGGAGATTTTTAATCCTTAACGGCCCTATAATATCTTTAACTAACCCTTGTGGTCACTTCTTCAGAGCCACTATAATGCGCTCCCCTCACAGCAAAACACAAGTGTTTTGGGACTGAAGGACAGTGCTGTTGTTTGGCACCGTGTCTTTCTATAAAGATGGTCGGACAGATGCGGTGCCCCTCATTTAATAATCTGCCTCTCTAATAAACTTTAGGATAACAGAGAACAGAACCGGGAGGGGTTTAACTTTTAAAAAAGGAATATGCTGCCCTCTGCTGGACAACTTGAGACACAGACGTTCAGGCAAAACCAGCAGAGTGCATTTCTAATTTTTATTCGTTTCAGTTTAATTTAACACAAATCAGACAATCGCACATCTGTCTTAACCTAACTCCCGCAAAGTATAAAAGAACAATTCATATATTTCAATAAAAATCTTTATATGTAAAAAAATGCCAGACGCCGTGGCTTGATTTATTTTATGAAGGTTACATTTTTCAGGACCAAAATAACATATTCACAAAGAGTTCGTGGGACAGCTCGTGCTCAAATCTGAGACACTGTTTTGGGTTATAAATTGTTAGTAAGTAAACTTTAAACTCATGGTTAAATGTGTGTTTGCTTAATTAATTGAGTAGGCCTACAGTGCGTTTGCTGTCGTCATAATTCTAAAAAAAACTAGTAACATATACAGTATGTTCATATATGGAAACTTAAAAACAATTCTATAACACAGAAATCTTATATTATTTCAAATAATTTATTTAAAAAATGTCAGACTTCTGGCAGCAACAATAATAAAACTGAACTTAATAAAGGAAAATAATTTCTTAATTAAAAAAAATAAAAAATAGCTATAACCGTAACACACCTAAAGAAGTGAACTGTTCTGTGACCTTTGACCTGGATATCTAAAACCACACTCCTTCTATGAAAAATAAGTACGTAGAATAAGTGAATTAAATCATTTCATCTAATGACCTCACCAATGCTTATAGATCATTCAAATGATTTTAAACATTAGACTGAAATGGACTGTGACCTTTGACCTGGATATCTAAAACCACACTCCATGAATAAATAATTTCTATTACCTCACAAATGAAAAATAAAACATTAGGACGTAGTATAAAAACCACACTCCATCTATGTGAATGAAATCATTTCATAGAATTACCTCACAAATGACCAATCAGATCGATAATGCTAACGAGAGTGTAATTAATCAGGATTAAACTTCTTTATATCTATATACTTTCCTTAGAGACGTTCGCCACCTGAAAGATGACAGCTTCCCGGATCCAACGAGACCACTTACATCTAATTCGGGCATACGATTCACCAGATATGCACAGGTAAGCGTTGGCCAATCAGATGCAATATTCTAATGAGGGTGGATACAAATGAGGATGAAACTCGTTTTTATCTCTATACCTAGCTGCAAGTTAACCCCAATCTAACCCCTAACCCTGGCCCCCTCTAACCCTAGCCCTCAAAACCCAAAGGGGAACCTTCCTTCTATACCTGGACAGTTATAAGATTGAAGTCTATATCTATCTATTTCTCTATCTATCTATCTATCTATGTATCTATCTATCTATCTGAAATAGCCCACATTATAAAGTGGAAAAAAGGAAATATATACATATATAAATATATTCTTTCTATAAAGAGGGCTTACGTCGCCCTCTCTTGGATGAAACGGTGAATAGCAGGTCTCAGTGTGCAGGACATTCTATATTTAATTTATATAAATGAGGATAGCAAATGAAGTAAACTGTGACATATTATACCCAAAAATGAATCCTACAGTGGACTAACACGTATATTGATATAAAAACTGAAACGACATACTGATTTTGACCTGTACATATCAAATTATATAAGATAATATACGTCAACGTACTAAATTTGAATGCCTTTTAAATGACTCAAAAACCTTACAGACAAATGGCCAATATAGGATAGTGGCACATTTTAAAAATGTAAAATTACAAGTAAATAATACTTGGGGGGGGGAAAAAATGGATTGCTCTTTTAGTATGTTAAATTACTTTTGCATGTCCCAGCTTTTGTGACATGTTGCATCAGTGGTGTTATTGTTTTGCTTGTAATTGTATTAGTTTGATATTTATTTCATTAGTATTATTCGTTTTTATTATTACATTGAACAGGTTGCAAATGAGCACACCGTTGCACCCTCTGACCCAACAGCTGTCCGCACCAGCCTAGCCTCTGCTCCTCCTTACTGTTCCATCGTCCCAGCCTCTCTACTCCAGCTCCAAGTCCAGCAGCACCACAGCAACAGCCGGTAGGTCTTTCGTGACATGTAAACGGTGTGAAAGATGTGCTATTTTTCTGCCTGTGATATTGTTTTTATTTTTATTTTTATGTATTCCTATATTGACCAGGCTGTGGATGAGCGCAACATCCCAGGGATGGACAGAGCGGACAGCCTGGCAGAGTACTCGGTGGGACTGAGGAATGAAACTGGACAAACTCTTAACTCCCCGCAGGCCAGTACCATCATAGCTCTGTGGCAGAACCTTCTACCATATGACCAGCTGCGTGTGGCATACTCTGCACGGCACCAGTCACGTCTGACTGCAGGACGCTTCAGGTGCTCTAAAAAGAAACCTGAATTTAGGCCAGGTGTGGAGAGCATGACACGTTGCGTCCTGGGATCAACAGGATCTCCTGCCCAGTGGCCAGATAGCTGTCGTCTGGTAGAGTGCATTTTTGTAAAACTCTGTGACATCCATAAAAGTCCAAAAAAAGAAGTGAATGAAATAATTTCATCTAATTACCTCACCAATGCTTATAGATCATTAAAATGATTTGAAACATTAGATTGAACTGGATTGTGACCTTTGACCTGGTTATCTAACAACACTCTCCATCTACGAAAAATGAGTACGTAGAAAAAGTCAATTAAATAATTTCATAAAATTCTCACAAATGCTTATAGATCATTCAAATGATTTGAAACATTAGATTGAAATGGACTGTGACCTTTGACCTGGATATCTAAAACCACACTCCTATGAAAAATAAGTACGTAGAATAAGTGAATTAAATAATTTCATCTAATGACCTCACAAATGCTTATAGATCATTCAAATTATTTTAAACATTAGATGGAAATGGACTTTGACCTTTTGACCTGTACTTCTAATACTTACCAGACTCCATCTATCTGGACATAATAACGGTCACACTGGATTTAAATACAACACTCCTTCCCCCATCCATATAACTAGTATGCTTCCATCATCATCACATCTTTGTACAATTCATAACACATATATAAATAAACGATTACTAACAATTACAGGCTAATCGAGATAGTGGATTGCTTATGGGAACTAGGCCCAATCAAAGCAAGACAGCACTTATATTTATGGAAACATCGAAACGACATACTGATTATGAACTGTACATATCAAAATATATAAAATGAGAAGTCAACCAAGAAAATTGCTGGAAGCTTTTAGAAACAGTTAAAAAAAGAAAGTATGCCCTCAAAGAAACACATTATTAAATGACAAAAAAGGAAATATATACAAATACAGCAGGATATTTCTATAAAGAGGGCTTACGTCGCCATCTCTTGGACTAAACTGTGAATAGCATGTGTTGAAAACTCTTACGGATTGAGAAATTTAGCAGAAAATAACAATATGGAAGATGCTGTCAGACTGATGACTTCACTCCTAGAAAGTCCATCCTTCTGGGGCCCGTTTCAATAAGGAGGTTCAACCAACTCTGAGGTTAAACTTGAACTCAGAGTTGACTTACTCTGAGTTTTCGGTTACAGAACAGCTGAATTGTGTTAGTTTACTCAACTCTAAGTAGGTTGACTCTGAGTTTAGCGCGTGCACCACGACTATGAAAAGTCATGATCCGTGGAGCTCCGAAATTACAATTCACCATGGCAACAGCTCCCGCCAAAAAGATGTCAGTGCGCATACTTCCGTCAATGCGTAACTTTAATTCTTAATAACTGTCAATAACTTAATAACTGTTATACTATCAGAGGTGAAAATCTTACTACATTTTAATGCTTTTTAAAGGATTAAAAATACTGACAGACAATATAGGATAGTGGCACATTTTAAAAATGTAAATAATACTGGGGGGAAAAAATTGGTTGCTCTTTTCATATGGCAAATTATAGACAGGCCATCCTTCAGTTGTGTCTAGCTGTTTATTAATCTATTTTCATTATTTTTTTAACGATCGATCTATCTATCTATCTATCTATCTATCTATCTATCTATCTATCTAGCATTCATCTGAACCTACCGCCAGCTTCCTGTGTCCAACTTACATGCACATTGGGACTACGCGTCACGAGATATGACCAGGTAAGCTTTGACCAATCAGATGCAATATTCTAAGGAGGATGAAACTCGGTTTTATCTATATCTAAGGATGAACAAGAACCACACTAAAACGTATCCCTTAGTGTGGGAACCCTACAATATTCAAACCTAACTGTTTTGGCCCTGTAAGTTATAGACCTATATATCAGTCTGTATATATATGATGACTAACGATTACAGACTAATCGAGATAGTGGATTGCTTATGGGAACTAGGCCTAATCAAAGCAAGACAGCACTTATCCAGCTTTCCATCAGGAGGCTATTTTCTACATTCATAAAATAGAATGATCTATTAATGAATTTTCTGAAAAGTACATTTTGGCCTTGCAGGATGACTGAGCAGATGCAGGCACAGAGGAAGAGTTGGGAGATGAGGGCTTTGAAGATTCTGGTTTGGACCCCGCCGCTGGGCTACTGGACCCATCCCCTGGTCCATCACCTGCCACCACCAGCTCAGCCGTCATTCCAACTCCCACCTCTCTCCAGACCACCTTCGGGTCCTGCATCTGATATCGCTACAGCTGCACTTGAGCAACAACTGGTAATTATGCCTGTCACTTTTTTGTTTGATATCCTACTGTGTCAGTGGACTTCCCAGTTGCTCCGGATAATGTAGCCATTTTTAAAGACCAATTAAAGAAAAATAGAAATAAGACATCAAAGAAAGTTACTTTTTAATTCCTAATCCTCATTGGTCCCTCAGGACGGAAAGAACCTGGATCAAACGACTGGACAGTCTCTACCCAAGAGGACTGAATGAGGCGTGATGAAGTGATTTCTTTTTTTTGTCTTCTATCCATCCATTCATTCTTTACATTTCATCTCTTTCTGTTGAGAAAACCTTATATTTAATTTATTCTAATAGCCACAGGATCATTTAAATGAATATAAAACTGTGACTCTGTATTTTTCGGAAATAACATCTGACTGTCACACCAAAAACTTAGCCCTGAGTGACCATGTGGATGGTAGACACCTGACGGTTTTTACCCTCATGAGTACAATGATCTAACCTTGATCTACACACAGCCTAAACCTAAGGTCACTATAGCCCTAAGGAAAATTCCCCTTCATACCTTACACCTAAAAACGTTTACCCCTAGACAAAAATACCCCTAATGAATTAATTTGTTAAAACTAAAAGAGGAAACATCCAAAATACACAGACTAAATAGGATGAGTTTTGGTGGGAACTGAGATGAGGGGCTGAATTCAGGCAGACACTAGAGCGGGCAAGAAATGTAGGCCAGAGCTTAACCAAGGTCAGATTAGTCTGACCTTTGGAGATTTTTAATCCTTAACGGCCCTATAATATCTTTAACTAACCCTTGTGGTCACTTCTTCAGAGCCACTATAATGCGCTCCCCTCACAGCAAAACACAAGTGTTTTGGGACTGAAGGACAGTGCTGTTGTTTGGCACCGTGTCTTTCTATAAAGATGGTCGGACAGATGCGGTGCCCCTCATTTAATAATCTGCCTCTCTAATAAACTTTAGGATAACAGAGAACAGAACCGGGAGGGGGTTTAACTTTTAAAAAAGGAATATGCTGCCCTCTGCTGGACAACTTGAGACACAGACGTTCAGGCAAAACCAGCAGAGTGCATTTCTAATTTTGATTCGTTTCAGTTTAATTTAACACAAATCAGACAATCGCACATCTGTCTTAACCTAACTCCCGCAAAGTATAAAAGAACAATTCATATATTTCAATAAAAATCTTTATATGTAAAAAAATGCCAGACGCCGTGGCTTGATTTATTTTATGAAGGTTACATTTTTCAGGACCAAAATAACATATTCACAAAGAGTTCGTGGGACAGCTCGTGCTCAAATCTGAGACACTGTTTTGGGTTATAAATTGTTAGTAAGTAAACTTTAAACTCATGGTTAAATGTGTGTTTGCTTAATTAATTGAGTAGGCCTACAGTGCGTTTGCTGTCGTCATAATTCTAAAAAAAACTAGTAACATATACAGTATGTTCATATATGGAAACTTAAAAACAATTCTATAACACAGAAATCTTATATTATTTCAAATAATTTATTTAAAAAATGTCAGACTTCTGGCAGCAACAATAATAAAACTGAACTGGAAGCTGGAAGTGAACTGTTCTGTGACCTTTGACCTGGATATCTAAAACCACACTCCTTCTATGAAAAATAAGTACGTAGAATAAGTGAATTAAATCATTTCATCTAATGACCTCACCAATGCTTATAGATCATTCAAATGATTTTAAACATTAGACTGAAATGGACTGTGACCTTTGACCTGGATATCTAAAACCACACTCCATCTATGAAAAATAAGGACGTAGTATAAGTGAATGAAATCATTTCATAGAATTACCTCACAAATGACCAATCAGATCGATAATGCTAACGAGAGTGTAATTAATCAGGATTAAACTTCTTTATATCTATATACTTTCCTTAGAGACGTTCGCCACCTGAAAGATGACAGCTTCCCGGATCCAACGAGACCACTTACATCTAATTCGGGCATACGATTCACCAGATATGCACAGGTAAGCGTTGGCCAATCAGATGCAATATTCTAATGAGGGTGGATACAAATGAGGATGAAACTCGTTTTTATCTCTATACCTAGCTGCAAGTTAACCCCAATCTAACCCCTAACCCTGGCCCCCTCTAACCCTAGCCCTCAAAACCCAAAGGGGAACCTTCCTTCTATACCTGGACAGTTATAAGATTGAAGTCTATATCTATCTATTTCTCTATCTATCTATCTATCTATGTATCTATCTATCTATCTGAAATAGCCCACATTATAAAGTGGAAAAAAGGAAATATATATACATATATAAATATATTCTTTCTATAAAGAGGGCTTACGTCGCCCTCTCTTGGATGAAACGGTGAATAGCAGGTCTCAGTGTGCAGGACATTCTATATTTAATTTATATAAATGAGGATAGCAAATGAAGTAAACTGTGACATATTATACCCAAAAATGAATCCTACAGTGGACTAACACGTATATTGATATAAAAACTGAAACGACATACTGATTTTGACCTGTACATGGACTGTGACCCTTTGACCTGGATATCTAAAACCACACTCCTATGAAAAATAAGTACGTAGAATAAGTGAATTAAATAATTTCATCTAATTACCTCACAAATGCTTATAGATCATTCAAATTATTTTAAACATTAGATGGAAATGGACTTTGACCTTTTGACCTGTACTTCTAATATTACCAGACTCCATCTATCTGGACATAATAACGGTCACACTGGATTTAAATACAACACTCCTTCCCCCATCATATAACTAGTATGCTTCCATCATCATCACATCTTTGTACAATTCATAACACATATATAAATAAACGATTACTAACAATTACAGGCTAATCGAGATAGTGGATTGCTTATGGGAACTAGGCCCAATCAAAGCAAGACAGCACTTATATTTATGGAAACATCGAAACGACATACTGATTATGAACTGTACATATCAAAATATATAAAATGAGAAGTCAACCAAGAAAATTGCTGGAAGCTTTTAGAAACAGTTAAAAAAAAAAGAAAGTATGCCCTCAAAGAAACCCATTATTAAATGACAAAAAAGGAAATATATACAAATACAGCAGGATATTTCTATAAAGAGGGCTTACGTCGCCATCTCTTGGACTAAACTGTGAATAGCATGTGTTGAAAACTCTTACGGATTGAGAAATTTAGCAGAAAATAACAATATGGAAGATGCTGTCAGACTGATGACTTCACTCCTAGAAAGTCCATCCTTCTGGGGCCCGTTTCAATAAGGAGGTTCAACCAACTCTGAGGTTAAACTTGAACTCAGAGTTGACTTACTCTGAGTTTTCGGTTACAGAACAGCTGAATTGTGTTAGTTTACTCAACTCTAAGTAGGTTGACTCTGAGTTTAGCGCGTGCACCACGACTATGAAAAGTCATGATCAGTGGAGCTCCGAAATTACAATTCACCATGGCAACAGCTCCCGCCAAAAAGATGTCAGTGCGCATACTTCCGTCAATGCGTAACTTTAATTCTTAATAACTGTCAATAACTTAATAACTGTTATACTATCAGAGGTGAAAATCTTACTACATTTGAATGCTTTTTAAAGGATTAAAAATACTGACAGACAATATAGGATAGTGGCACATTTTAAAAATGTAAATAATACTGGGGGGAAAAAATTGGTTGCTCTTTTCATATGGCAAATTATAGACAGGCCATCCTTCAGTTGTGTCTAGCTGTTTATTAATCTATTTTCATTATTTTTTTAACGATCGATCTATCTATCTATCTATCTATCTATCTATCTATCTATCTATCTATCTATCTAGCATTCATCTGAACCTACCGCCAGCTTCCTGTGTCCAACTTACATGCACATTGGGACTACGCGTCACGAGATATGACCAGGTAAGCTTTGACCAATCAGATGCAATATTCTAAGGAGGATGAAACTCGGTTTTATCTATATCTAAGGATGAACAAGAACCACACTAAAACGTATCCCTTAGTGTGGGAACCCTACAATATTCAAACCTAACTGTTTTGGCCCTGTAAGTTATAGACCTATATATCAGTCTGTATATATATGATGACTAACGATTACAGACTAATCGAGATAGTGGATTGCTTATGGGAACTAGGCCTAATCAAAGCAAGACAGCACTTATCCAGCTTTCCATCAGGAGGCTATTTTCTACATTCATAAAATAGAATGATCTATTAATGAATTTTCTGAAAAGTACATTTTGGCCTTGCAGGATGACTGAGCAGATGCAGGCACAGAGGAAGAGTTGGGAGATGAGGGCTTTGAAGATTCTGGTTTGGACCCCGCCGCTGGGCTACTGGACCCATCCCCTGGTCCATCACCTGCCACCACCAGCTCAGCCGTCATTCCAACTCCCACCTCTCTCCAGACCACCTTCGGGTCCTGCATCTGATATCGCTACAGCTGCACTTGAGCAACAACTGGTAATTATGCCTGTCACTTTTTTGTTTGATATCCTACTGTGTCAGTGGACTTCCCAGTTGCTCCGGATAATGTAGCCATTTTTAAAGACCAATTAAAGAAAAATAGAAATAAGACATCAAAGAAAGTTACTTTTTAATTCCTAATCCTCATTGGTCCCTCAGGACGGAAAGAACCTGGATCAAACGACTGGACAGTCTCTACCCAAGAGGACTGAATGAGGCGTGATGAAGTGATTTCTTTTTTTTGTCTTCTATCCATCCATTCATTCTTTACATTTCATCTCTTTCTGTTGAGAAAACCTTATATTTAATTTATTCTAATAGCCACAGGATCATTTAAATGAATATAAAACTGTGACTCTGTATTTTTCGGAAATAACATCTGACTGTCACACCAAAAACTTAGCCCTGAGTGACCATGTGGATGGTAGACACCTGACGGTTTTTACCCTCATGAGTACAATGATCTAACCTTGATCTACACACAGCCTAAACCTAAGGTCACTATAGCCCTAAGGAAAATTCCCCTTCATACCTTACACCTAAAAACGTTTACCCCTAGACAAAAATACCCCTAATGAATTAATTTGTTAAAACTAAAAGAGGAACCATCCAAAATACACAGACTAAATAGGATGAGTTTTGGTGGGAACTGAGATGAGGGGCTGAATTCAGGCAGACACTAGAGCGGGCAAGAAATGTAGGCCAGAGCTTAACCAAGGTCAGATTAGTCTGACCTTTGGAGATTTTTAATCCTTAACGGCCCTATAATATCTTTAACTAACCCTTGTGGTCACTTCTTCAGAGCCACTATAATGCGCTCCCCTCACAGCAAAACACAAGTGTTTTGGGACTGAAGGACAGTGCTGTTGTTTGGCACCGTGTCTTTCTATAAAGATGGTCGGACAGATGCGGTGCCCCTCATTTAATAATCTGCCTCTCTAATAAACTTTAGGATAACAGAGAACAGAACCGGGAGGGGGTTTAACTTTTAAAAAAGGAATATGCTGCCCTCTGCTGGACAACTTGAGACACAGACGTTCAGGCAAAACCAGCAGAGTGCATTTCTAATTTTGATTCGTTTCAGTTTAATTTAACACAAATCAGACAATCGCACATCTGTCTTAACCTAACTCCCGCAAAGTATAAAAGAACAATTCATATATTTCAATAAAAATCTTTATATGTAAAAAAATGCCAGACGCCGTGGCTTGATTTATTTTATGAAGGTTACATTTTTCAGGACCAAAATAACATATTCACAAAGAGTTCGTGGGACAGCTCGTGCTCAAATCTGAGACACTGTTTTGGGTTATAAATTGTTAGTAAGTAAACTTTAAACTCATGGTTAAATGTGTGTTTGCTTAATTAATTGAGTAGGCCTACAGTGCGTTTGCTGTCGTCATAATTCTAAAAAAAACTAGTAACATATACAGTATGTTCATATATGGAAACTTAAAAACAATTCTATAACACAGAAATCTTATATTATTTCAAATAATTTATTTAAAAAATGTCAGACTTCTGGCAGCAACAATAATAAAACTGAACTGGAAGCTGGAAGTGAACTGTTCTGTGACCTTTGACCTGGATATCTAAAACCACACTCCTTCTATGAAAAATAAGTACGTAGAATAAGTGAATTAAATCATTTCATCTAATGACCTCACCAATGCTTATAGATCATTCAAATGATTTTAAACATTAGACTGAAATGGACTGTGACCTTTGACCTGGATATCTAAAACCACACTCCATCTATGAAAAATAAGGACGTAGTATAAGTGAATGAAATCATTTCATAGAATTACCTCACAAATGACCAATCAGATCGATAATGCTAACGAGAGTGTAATTAATCAGGATTAAACTTCTTTATATCTATATACTTTCCTTAGAGACGTTCGCCACCTGAAAGATGACAGCTTCCCGGATCCAACGAGACCACTTACATCTAATTCGGGCATACGATTCACCAGATATGCACAGGTAAGCGTTGGCCAATCAGATGCAATATTCTAATGAGGGTGGATACAAATGAGGATGAAACTCGTTTTTATCTCTATACCTAGCTGCAAGTTAACCCCAATCTAACCCCTAACCCTGGCCCCCTCTAACCCTAGCCCTCAAAACCCAAAGGGGAACCTTCCTTCTATACCTGGACAGTTATAAGATTGAAGTCTATATCTATCTATTTCTCTATCTATCTATCTATCTATGTATCTATCTATCTATCTGAAATAGCCCACATTATAAAGTGGAAAAAAGGAAATATATACATATATAAATATATTCTTTCTATAAAGAGGGCTTACGTCGCCCTCTCTTGGATGAAACGGTGAATAGCAGGTCTCAGTGTGCAGGACATTCTATATTTAATTTATATAAATGAGGATAGCAAATGAAGTAAACTGTGACATATTATACCCAAAAATGAATCCTACAGTGGACTAACACGTATATTGATATAAAAACTGAAACGACATACTGATTTTGACCTGTACATATCAAATTATATAAGATAATATACGTCAACGTACTAAATTTGAATGCCTTTTAAATGACTCAAAAACCTTACAGACAAATGGCCAATATAGGATAGTGGCACATTTTAAAAATGTAAAATTACAAGTAAATAATACTTGGGGGGGAAAAAAAATGGATTGCTCTTTTAGTATGTTAAATTACTTTTACATGTCCCAGCTTTTGTGACACGTTGCATCAGTGGTGTTATTGTTTTGCTTGTAATTGTATTAGTTTGATATTTATTTCATTAGTATTATTCGTTTTTATTATTACATTTAACAGGTTGCAAATGAGCACACCGTTGCACCCTCTGACCCAACAGCTGTCCGCACCAGCCTAGCCTCTGCTCCTCCTTACTGTTCCATCGTCCCAGCCTCTCTACTCCAGCTCCAAGTCCAGCAGCACCACAGCAACAGCCGGTAGGTCTTTCGTGACATGTAAACGGTGTGAAAGATGTGCTATTTTTCTGCCTGTGATATTGTTTTTATTTTATTTTTATGTATTCCTATATTGACCAGGCTGTGGATGAGCGCAACATCCCAGGGATGGACAGAGCGGACAGCCTGGCAGAGTACTCGGTGGGACTGAGGAATGAAACTGGACAAACTCTTAACTCCCCGCAGGCCAGTACCATCATAGCTCTGTGGCAGAACCTTCTACCATATGACCAGCTGCGTGTGGCATACTCTGCACGGCACCAGTCACGTCTGACTGCAGGACGCTTCAGGTGCTCTAAAAAGAAACCTGAATTTAGGCCAGGTGTGGAGAGCATGACACGTTGCGTCCTGGGATCAACAGGATCTCCTGCCCAGTGGCCAGATAGCTGTCGTCTGGTAGAGTGCATTTTTGTAAAACTCTGTGACATCCATAAAAGTCCAAAAAAAGAAGTGAATGAAATAATTTCATCTAATTACCTCACCAATGCTTATAGATCATTAAAATGATTTGAAACATTAGATTGAACTGGATTGTGACCTTTGACCTGGTTATCTAACAACACTCTCCATCTACGAAAAATGAGTACGTAGAAAAAGTCAATTAAATAATTTCATAAAATTCTCACAAATGCTTCTAGATCATTCAAATGATTTTAAACATTAGATTGAAATGGACTGTGACCTTTGACCTGGATATCTAAAACCACACTCCTATGAAAAATAAGTACGTAGAATAAGTGAATTAAATAATTTCATCTAATGACCTCACAAATGCTTATAGATCATTCAAATTATTTTAAACATTAGATGGAAATGGACTTTGACCTTTTGACCTGTACTTCTAATACTTACCAGACTCCATCTATCTGGACATAATAACGGTCACACTGGATTTAAATACAACACTCCTTCCCCCATCCATATAACTAGTATGCTTCCATCATCATCACATCTTTGTACAATTCATAACACATATATAAATAAACGATTACTAACAATTACAGGCTAATCGAGATAGTGGATTGCTTATGGGAACTAGGCCCAATCAAAGCAAGACAGCACTTATATTTATGGAAACATCGAAACGACATACTGATTATGAACTGTACATATCAAAATATATAAAATGAGAAGTCAACCAAGAAAATTGCTGGAAGCTTTTAGAAACAGTTAAAAAAAGAAAGTATGCCCTCAAAGAAACCCATTATTAAATGACAAAAAAGGAAATATATACAAATACAGCAGGATATTTCTATAAAGAGGGCTTACGTCGCCATCTCTTGGACTAAACTGTGAATAGCATGTGTTGAAAACTCTTACGGATTGAGAAATTTAGCAGAAAATAACAATATGGAAGATGCTGTCAGACTGATGACTTCACTCCTAGAAAGTCCATCCTTCTGGGGCCCGTTTCAATAAGGAGGTTCAACCAACTCTGAGGTTAAACTTGAACTCAGAGTTGACTTACTCTGAGTTTTCGGTTACAGAACAGCTGAATTGTGTTAGTTTACTCAACTCTAAGTAGGTTGACTCTGAGTTTAGCGCGTGCACCACGACTATGAAAAGTCATGATCCGTGGAGCTCCGAAATTACAATTCACCATGGCAACAGCTCCCGCCAAAAAGATGTCAGTGCGCATACTTCCGTCAATGCGTAACTTTAATTCTTAATAACTGTCAATAACTTAATAACTGTTATACTATCAGAGGTGAAAATCTTACTACATTTGAATGCTTTTTAAAGGATTAAAAATACTGACAGACAATATAGGATAGTGGCACATTTTAAAAATGTAAATAATACTGGGGGGAAAAAATTGGTTGCTCTTTTCATATGGCAAATTATAGACAGGCCATCCTTCAGTTGTGTCTAGCTGTTTATTAATCTATTTTCATTATTTTTTTAACGATCGATCTATCTATCTATCTATCTATCTATCTATCTATCTATCTATCTATCTAGCATTCATCTGAACCTACCGCCAGCTTCCTGTGTCCAACTTACATGCACATTGGGACTACGCGTCACGAGATATGACCAGGTAAGCTTTGACCAATCAGATGCAATATTCTAAGGAGGATGAAACTCGGTTTTATCTATATCTAAGGATGAACAAGAACCACACTAAAACGTATCCCTTAGTGTGGGAACCCTACAATATTCAAACCTAACTGTTTTGGCCCTGTAAGTTATAGACCTATATATCAGTCTGTATATATATGATGACTAACGATTACAGACTAATCGAGATAGTGGATTGCTTATGGGAACTAGGCCTAATCAAAGCAAGACAGCACTTATCCAGCTTTCCATCAGGAGGCTATTTTCTACATTCATAAAATAGAATGATCTATTAATGAATTTTCTGAAAAGTACATTTTGGCCTTGCAGGATGACTGAGCAGATGCAGGCACAGAGGAAGAGTTGGGAGATGAGGGCTTTGAAGATTCTGGTTTGGACCCCGCCGCTGGGCTACTGGACCCATCCCCTGGTCCATCACCTGCCACCACCAGCTCAGCCGTCATTCCAACTCCCACCTCTCTCCAGACCACCTTCGGGTCCTGCATCTGATATCGCTACAGCTGCACTTGAGCAACAACTGGTAATTATGCCTGTCACTTTTTTGTTTGATATCCTACTGTGTCAGTGGACTTCCCAGTTGCTCCGGATAATGTAGCCATTTTTAAAGACCAATTAAAGAAAAATAGAAATAAGACATCAAAGAAAGTTACTTTTTAATTCCTAATCCTCATTGGTCCCTCAGGACGGAAAGAACCTGGATCAAACGACTGGACAGTCTCTACCCAAGAGGACTGAATGAGGCGTGATGAAGTGATTTCTTTTTTTTGTCTTCTATCCATCCATTCATTCTTTACATTTCATCTCTTTCTGTTGAGAAAACCTTATATTTAATTTATTCTAATAGCCACAGGATCATTTAAATGAATATAAAACTGTGACTCTGTATTTTTCGGAAATAACATCTGACTGTCACACCAAAAACTTAGCCCTGAGTGACCATGTGGATGGTAGACACCTGACGGTTTTTACCCTCATGAGTACAATGATCTAACCTTGATCTACACACAGCCTAAACCTAAGGTCACTATAGCCCTAAGGAAAATTCCCCTTCATACCTTACACCTAAAAACGTTTACCCCTAGACAAAAATACCCCTAATGAATTAATTTGTTAAAACTAAAAGAGGAACCATCCAAAATACACAGACTAAATAGGATGAGTTTTGGTGGGAACTGAGATGAGGGGCTGAATTCAGGCAGACACTAGAGCGGGCAAGAAATGTAGGCCAGAGCTTAACCAAGGTCAGATTAGTCTGACCTTTGGAGATTTTTAATCCTTAACGGCCCTATAATATCTTTAACTAACCCTTGTGGTCACTTCTTCAGAGCCACTATAATGCGCTCCCCTCACAGCAAAACACAAGTGTTTTGGGACTGAAGGACAGTGCTGTTGTTTGGCACCGTGTCTTTCTATAAAGATGGTCGGACAGATGCGGTGCCCCTCATTTAATAATCTGCCTCTCTAATAAACTTTAGGATAACAGAGAACAGAACCGGGAGGGGGTTTAACTTTTAAAAAAGGAATATGCTGCCCTCGGCTGGACAACTTGAGACACAGACGTTCAGGCAAAACCAGCAGAGTGCATTTCTAATTTTGATTCGTTTCAGTTTAATTTAACACAAATCAGACAATCGCACATCTGTCTTAACCTAACTCCCGCAAAGTATAAAAGAACAATTCATATATTTCAATAAAAATCTTTATATGTAAAAAAATGCCAGACGCCGTGGCTTGATTTATTTTATGAAGGTTACATTTTTCAGGACCAAAATAACATATTCACAAAGAGTTCGTGGGACAGCTCGTGCTCAAATCTGAGACACTGTTTTGGGTTATAAATTGTTAGTAAGTAAACTTTAAACTCATGGTTAAATGTGTGTTTGCTTAATTAATTGAGTAGGCCTACAGTGCGTTTGCTGTCGTCATAATTCTAAAAAAAACTAGTAACATATACAGTATGTTCATATATGGAAACTTAAAAACAATTCTAGAACACAGAAATCTTATATTATTTCAAATAATTTATTTAAAAAATGTCAGACTTCTGGCAGCAACAATAATAAAACTGAACTGGAAGCTGGAAGTGAACTGTTCTGTGACCTTTGACCTGGATATCTAAAACCACACTCCTTCTATGAAAAATAAGTACGTAGAATAAGTGAATTAAATCATTTCATCTAATGACCTCACCAATGCTTATAGATCATTCAAATGATTTTAAACATTAGACTGAAATGGACTGTGACCTTTGACCTGGATATCTAAAACCACACTCCATCTATGAAAAATAAGGACGTAGTATAAGTGAATGAAATCATTTCATAGAATTACCTCACAAATGACCAATCAGATCGATAATGCTAACGAGAGTGTAATTAATCAGGATTAAACTTCTTTATATCTATATACTTTCCTTAGAGACGTTCGCCACCTGAAAGATGACAGCTTCCCGGATCCAACGAGACCACTTACATCTAATTCGGGCATACGATTCACCAGATATGCACAGGTAAGCGTTGGCCAATCAGATGCAATATTCTAATGAGGGTGGATACAAATGAGGATGAAACTCGTTTTTATCTCTATACCTAGCTGCAAGTTAACCCCAATCTAACCCCTAACCCTGGCCCCCTCTAACCCTAGCCCTCAAAACCCAAAGGGGAACCTTCCTTCTATACCTGGACAGTTATAAGATTGAAGTCTATATCTATCTATTTCTCTATCTATCTATCTATCTATGTATCTATCTATCTATCTGAAATAGCCCACATTATAAAGTGGAAAAAAGGAAATATATACATATATAAATATATTCTTTCTATAAAGAGGGCTTACGTCGCCCTCTCTTGGATGAAACGGTGAATAGCAGGTCTCAGTGTGCAGGACATTCTATATTTAATTTATATAAATGAGGATAGCAAATGAAGTAAACTGTGACATATTATACCCAAAAATGAATCCTACAGTGGACTAACACGTATATTGATATAAAAACTGAAACGACATACTGATTTTGACCTGTACATATCAAATTATATAAGATAATATACGTCAACGTACTAAATTTGAATGCCTTTTAAATGACTCAAAAACCTTACAGACAAATGGCCAATATAGGATAGTGGCACATTTTAAAAATGTAAAATTACAAGTAAATAATACTTGGGGGGGAAAAAAATGGATTGCTCTTTTAGTATGTTAAATTACTTTTACATGTCCCAGCTTTTGTGACATGTGGCATCAGTGGTGTTATTGTTTTGCTTGTAATTGTATTAGTTTGATATTTATTTCATTAGTATTATTCGTTTTTATTATTACATTTAACAGGTTGCAAATGAGCACACCGTTGCACCCTCTGACCCAACAGCTGTCCGCACCAGCCTAGCCTCTGCTCCTCCTTACTGTTCCATCGTCCCAGCCTCTCTACTCCAGCTCCAAGTCCAGCAGCACCACAGCAACAGCCGGTAGGTCTTTCGTGACATGTAAACGGTGTGAAAGATGTGCTATTTTTCTGCCTGTGATATTGTTTTTATTTTATTTTTATGTATTCCTATATTGACCAGGCTGTGGATGAGCGCAACATCCCAGGGATGGACAGAGCGGACAGCCTGGCAGAGTACTCGGTGGGACTGAGGAATGAAACTGGACAAACTCTTAACTCCCCGCAGGCCAGTACCATCATAGCTCTGTGGCAGAACCTTCTACCATATGACCAGCTGCGTGTGGCATACTCTGCACGGCACCAGTCACGTCTGACTGCAGGACGCTTCAGGTGCTCTAAAAAGAAACCTGAATTTAGGCCAGGTGTGGAGAGCATGACACGTTGCGTCCTGGGATCAACAGGATCTCCTGCCCAGTGGCCAGATAGCTGTCGTCTGGTAGAGTGCATTTTTGTAAAACTCTGTGACATCCATAAAAGTCCAAAAAAAGAAGTGAATGAAATAATTTCATCTAATTACCTCACCAATGCTTATAGATCATTAAAATGATTTGAAACATTAGATTGAACTGGATTGTGACCTTTGACCTGGTTATCTAACAACACTCTCCATCTACGAAAAATGAGTACGTAGAAAAAGTCAATTAAATAATTTCATAAAATTCTCACAAATGCTTCTAGATCATTCAAATGATTTGAAACATTAGATTGAAATGGACTGTGACCTTTGACCTGGATATCTAAAACCACACTCCTATGAAAAATAAGTACGTAGAATAAGTGAATTAAATAATTTCATCTAATGACCTCACAAATGCTTATAGATCATTCAAATTATTTTAAACATTAGATGGAAATGGACTTTGACCTTTTGACCTGTACTTCTAATACTTACCAGACTCCATCTATCTGGACATAATAACGGTCACACTGGATTTAAATACAACACTCCTTCCCCCATCCATATAACTAGTATGCTTCCATCATCATCACATCTTTGTACAATTCATAACACATATATAAATAAACGATTACTAACAATTACAGGCTAATCGAGATAGTGGATTGCTTATGGGAACTAGGCCCAATCAAAGCAAGACAGCACTTATATTTATGGAAACATCGAAACGACATACTGATTATGAACTGTACATATCAAAATATATAAAATGAGAAGTCAACCAAGAAAATTGCTGGAAGCTTTTAGAAACAGTTAAAAAAAGAAAGTATGCCCTCAAAGAAACCCATTATTAAATGACAAAAAAGGAAATATATACAAATACAGCAGGATATTTCTATAAAGAGGGCTTACGTCGCCATCTCTTGGACTAAACTGTGAATAGCATGTGTTGAAAACTCTTACGGATTGAGAAATTTAGCAGAAAATAACAATATGGAAGATGCTGTCAGACTGATGACTTCACTCCTAGAAAGTCCATCCTTCTGGGGCCCGTTTCAATAAGGAGGTTCAACCAACTCTGAGGTTAAACTTGAACTCAGAGTTGACTTACTCTGAGTTTTCGGTTACAGAACAGCTGAATTGTGTTAGTTTACTCAACTCTAAGTAGGTTGACTCTGAGTTTAGCGCGTGCACCACGACTATGAAAAGTCATGATCCGTGGAGCTCCGAAATTACAATTCACCATGGCAACAGCTCCCGCCAAAAAGATGTCAGTGCGCATACTTCCGTCAATGCGTAACTTTAATTCTTAATAACTGTCAATAACTTAATAACTGTTATACTATCAGAGGTGAAAATCTTACTACATTTGAATGCTTTTTAAAGGATTAAAAATACTGACAGACAATATAGGATAGTGGCACATTTTAAAAATGTAAATAATACTGGGGGGAAAAAATTGGTTGCTCTTTTCATATGGCAAATTATAGACAGGCCATCCTTCAGTTGTGTCTAGCTGTTTATTAATCTATTTTCATTATTTTTTTAACGATCGATCTATCTATCTATCTATCTATCTATCTATCTATCTATCTATCTATCTATCTATCTATCTAGCATTCATCTGAACCTACCGCCAGCTTCCTGTGTCCAACTTACATGCACATTGGGACTACGCGTCACGAGATATGACCAGGTAAGCTTTGACCAATCAGATGCAATATTCTAAGGAGGATGAAACTCGGTTTTATCTATATCTAAGGATGAACAAGAACCACACTAAAACGTATCCCTTAGTGTGGGAACCCTACAATATTCAAACCTAACTGTTTTGGCCCTGTAAGTTATAGACCTATATATCAGTCTGTATATATATGATGACTAACGATTACAGACTAATCGAGATAGTGGATTGCTTATGGGAACTAGGCCTAATCAAAGCAAGACAGCACTTATCCAGCTTTCCATCAGGAGGCTATTTTCTACATTCATAAAATAGAATGATCTATTAATGAATTTTCTGAAAAGTACATTTTGGCCTTGCAGGATGACTGAGCAGATGCAGGCACAGAGGAAGAGTTGGGAGATGAGGGCTTTGAAGATTCTGGTTTGGACCCCGCCGCTGGGCTACTGGACCCATCCCCTGGTCCATCACCTGCCACCACCAGCTCAGCCGTCATTCCAACTCCCACCTCTCTCCAGACCACCTTCGGGTCCTGCATCTGATATCGCTACAGCTGCACTTGAGCAACAACTGGTAATTATGCCTGTCACTTTTTTGTTTGATATCCTACTGTGTCAGTGGACTTCCCAGTTGCTCCGGATAATGTAGCCATTTTTAAAGACCAATTAAAGAAAAATAGAAATAAGACATCAAAGAAAGTTACTTTTTAATTCCTAATCCTCATTGGTCCCTCAGGACGGAAAGAACCTGGATCAAACGACTGGACAGTCTCTACCCAAGAGGACTGAATGAGGCGTGATGAAGTGATTTCTTTTTTTTGTCTTCTATCCATCCATTCATTCTTTACATTTCATCTCTTTCTGTTGAGAAAACCTTATATTTAATTTATTCTAATAGCCACAGGATCATTTAAATGAATATAAAACTGTGACTCTGTATTTTTCGGAAATAACATCTGACTGTCACACCAAAAACTTAGCCCTGAGTGACCATGTGGATGGTAGACACCTGACGGTTTTTACCCTCATGAGTACAATGATCTAACCTTGATCTACACACAGCCTAAACCTAAGGTCACTATAGCCCTAAGGAAAATTCCCCTTCATACCTTACACCTAAAAACGTTTACCCCTAGACAAAAATACCCCTAATGAATTAATTTGTTAAAACTAAAAGAGGAAACATCCAAAATACACAGACTAAATAGGATGAGTTTTGGTGGGAACTGAGATGAGGGGCTGAATTCAGGCAGACACTAGAGCGGGCAAGAAATGTAGGCCAGAGCTTAACCAAGGTCAGATTAGTCTGACCTTTGGAGATTTTTAATCCTTAACGGCCCTATAATATCTTTAACTAACCCTTGTGGTCACTTCTTCAGAGCCACTATAATGCGCTCCCCTCACAGCAAAACACAAGTGTTTTGGGACTGAAGGACAGTGCTGTTGTTTGGCACCGTGTCTTTCTATAAAGATGGTCGGACAGATGCGGTGCCCCTCATTTAATAATCTGCCTCTCTAATAAACTTTAGGATAACAGAGAACAGAACCGGGAGGGGGTTTAACTTTTAAAAAAGGAATATGCTGCCCTCTGCTGGACAACTTGAGACACAGACGTTCAGGCAAAACCAGCAGAGTGCATTTCTAATTTTGATTCGTTTCAGTTTAATTTAACACAAATCAGACAATCGCACATCTGTCTTAACCTAACTCCCGCAAAGTATAAAAGAACAATTCATATATTTCAATAAAAATCTTTATATGTAAAAAAATGCCAGACGCCGTGGCTTGATTTATTTTATGAAGGTTACATTTTTCAGGACCAAAATAACATATTCACAAAGAGTTCGTGGGACAGCTCGTGCTCAAATCTGAGACACTGTTTTGGGTTATAAATTGTTAGTAAGTAAACTTTAAACTCATGGTTAAATGTGTGTTTGCTTAATTAATTGAGTAGGCCTACAGTGCGTTTGCTGTCGTCATAATTCTAAAAAAAACTAGTAACATATACAGTATGTTCATATATGGAAACTTAAAAACAATTCTAGAACACAGAAATCTTATATTATTTCAAATAATTTATTTAAAAAATGTCAGACTTCTGGCAGCAACAATAATAAAACTGAACTGGAAGCTGGAAGTGAACTGTTCTGTGACCTTTGACCTGGATATCTAAAACCACACTCCTTCTATGAAAAATAAGTACGTAGAATAAGTGAATTAAATCATTTCATCTAATGACCTCACCAATGCTTATAGATCATTCAAATGATTTTAAACATTAGACTGAAATGGACTGTGACCTTTGACCTGGATATCTAAAACCACACTCCATCTATGAAAAATAAGGACGTAGTATAAGTGAATGAAATCATTTCATAGAATTACCTCACAAATGACCAATCAGATCGATAATGCTAACGAGAGTGTAATTAATCAGGATTAAACTTCTTTATATCTATATACTTTCCTTAGAGACGTTCGCCACCTGAAAGATGACAGCTTCCCGGATCCAACGAGACCACTTACATCTAATTCGGGCATACGATTCACCAGATATGCACAGGTAAGCGTTGGCCAATCAGATGCAATATTCTAATGAGGGTGGATACAAATGAGGATGAAACTCGTTTTTATCTCTATACCTAGCTGCAAGTTAACCCCAATCTAACCCCTAACCCTGGCCCCCTCTAACCCTAGCCCTCAAAACCCAAAGGGGAACCTTCCTTCTATACCTGGACAGTTATAAGATTGAAGTCTATATCTATCTATTTCTCTATCTATCTATCTATCTATGTATCTATCTATCTATCTGAAATAGCCCACATTATAAAGTGGAAAAAAGGAAATATATACATATATAAATATATTCTTTCTATAAAGAGGGCTTACGTCGCCCTCTCTTGGATGAAACGGTGAATAGCAGGTCTCAGTGTGCAGGACATTCTATATTTAATTTATATAAATGAGGATAGCAAATGAAGTAAACTGTGACATATTATACCCAAAAATGAATCCTACAGTGGACTAACACGTATATTGATATAAAAACTGAAACGACATACTGATTTTGACCTGTACATATCAAATTATATAAGATAATATACGTCAACGTACTAAATTTGAATGCCTTTTAAATGACTCAAAAACCTTACAGACAAATGGCCAATATAGGATAGTGGCACATTTTAAAAATGTAAAATTACAAGTAAATAATACTTGGGGGGGAAAAAAATGGATTGCTCTTTTAGTATGTTAAATTACTTTTACATGTCCCAGCTTTTGTGACATGTGGCATCAGTGGTGTTATTGTTTTGCTTGTAATTGTATTAGTTTGATATTTATTTCATTAGTATTATTCGTTTTTATTATTACATTTAACAGGTTGCAAATGAGCACACCGTTGCACCCTCTGACCCAACAGCTGTCCGCACCAGCCTAGCCTCTGCTCCTCCTTACTGTTCCATCGTCCCAGCCTCTCTACTCCAGCTCCAAGTCCAGCAGCACCACAGCAACAGCCGGTAGGTCTTTCGTGACATGTAAACGGTGTGAAAGATGTGCTATTTTTCTGCCTGTGATATTGTTTTTATTTTATTTTTATGTATTCCTATATTGACCAGGCTGTGGATGAGCGCAACATCCCAGGGATGGACAGAGCGGACAGCCTGGCAGAGTACTCGGTGGGACTGAGGAATGAAACTGGACAAACTCTTAACTCCCCGCAGGCCAGTACCATCATAGCTCTGTGGCAGAACCTTCTACCATATGACCAGCTGCGTGTGGCATACTCTGCACGGCACCAGTCACGTCTGACTGCAGGACGCTTCAGGTGCTCTAAAAAGAAACCTGAATTTAGGCCAGGTGTGGAGAGCATGACACGTTGCGTCCTGGGATCAACAGGATCTCCTGCCCAGTGGCCAGATAGCTGTCGTCTGGTAGAGTGCATTTTTGTAAAACTCTGTGACATCCATAAAAGTCCAAAAAAAGAAGTGAATGAAATAATTTCATCTAATTACCTCACCAATGCTTATAGATCATTAAAATGATTTGAAACATTAGATTGAACTGGATTGTGACCTTTGACCTGGTTATCTAACAACACTCTCCATCTACGAAAAATGAGTACGTAGAAAAAGTCAATTAAATAATTTCATAAAATTCTCACAAATGCTTCTAGATCATTCAAATGATTTGAAACATTAGATTGAAATGGACTGTGACCTTTGACCTGGATATCTAAAACCACACTCCTATGAAAAATAAGTACGTAGAATAAGTGAATTAAATAATTTCATCTAATGACCTCACAAATGCTTATAGATCATTCAAATTATTTTAAACATTAGATGGAAATGGACTTTGACCTTTTGACCTGTACTTCTAATACTTACCAGACTCCATCTATCTGGACATAATAACGGTCACACTGGATTTAAATACAACACTCCTTCCCCCATCCATATAACTAGTATGCTTCCATCATCATCACATCTTTGTACAATTCATAACACATATATAAATAAACGATTACTAACAATTACAGGCTAATCGAGATAGTGGATTGCTTATGGGAACTAGGCCCAATCAAAGCAAGACAGCACTTATATTTATGGAAACATCGAAACGACATACTGATTATGAACTGTACATATCAAAATATATAAAATGAGAAGTCAACCAAGAAAATTGCTGGAAGCTTTTAGAAACAGTTAAAAAAAGAAAGTATGCCCTCAAAGAAACCCATTATTAAATGACAAAAAAGGAAATCTATACAAATACAGCAGGATATTTCTATAAAGAGGGCTTACGTCGCCATCTCTTGGACTAAACTGTGAATAGCATGTGTTGAAAACTCTTACGGATTGAGAAATTTAGCAGAAAATAACAATATGGAAGATGCTGTCAGACTGATGACTTCACTCCTAGAAAGTCCATCCTTCTGGGGCCCGTTTCAATAAGGAGGTTCAACCAACTCTGAGGTTAAACTTGAACTCAGAGTGGACTTACTCTGAGTTTTCGGTTACAGAACAGCTGAATTGTGTTAGTTTACTCAACTCTAAGTAGGTTGACTCTGAGTTTAGCGCGTGCACCACGACTATGAAAAGTCATGATCCGTGGAGCTCCGAAATTACAATTCACCATGGCAACAGCTCCCGCCAAAAAGATGTCAGTGCGCATACTTCCGTCAATGCGTAACTTTAATTCTTAATAACTGTCAATAACTTAATAACTGTTATACTATCAGAGGTGAAAATCTTACTACATTTGAATGCTTTTTAAAGGATTAAAAATACTGACAGACAATATAGGATAGTGGCACATTTTAAAAATGTAAATAATACTGGGGGGAAAAAATTGGTTGCTCTTTTCATATGGCAAATTATAGACAGGCCATCCTTCAGTTGTGTCTAGCTGTTTATTAATCTATTTTCATTATTTTTTTAACGATCGATCTATCTATCTATCTATCTATCTATCTATCTATCTATCTATCTATCTATCTAGCATTCATCTGAACCTACCGCCAGCTTCCTGTGTCCAACTTACATGCACATTGGGACTACGCGTCACGAGATATGACCAGGTAAGCTTTGACCAATCAGATGCAATATTCTAAGGAGGATGAAACTCGGTTTTATCTATATCTAAGGATGAACAAGAACCACACTAAAACGTATCCCTTAGTGTGGGAACCCTACAATATTCAAACCTAACTGTTTTGGCCCTGTAAGTTATAGACCTATATATCAGTCTGTATATATATGATGACTAACGATTACAGACTAATCGAGATAGTGGATTGCTTATGGGAACTAGGCCTAATCAAAGCAAGACAGCACTTATCCAGCTTTCCATCAGGAGGCTATTTTCTACATTCATAAAATAGAATGATCTATTAATGAATTTTCTGAAAAGTACATTTTGGCCTTGCAGGATGACTGAGCAGATGCAGGCACAGAGGAAGAGTTGGGAGATGAGGGCTTTGAAGATTCTGGTTTGGACCCCGCCGCTGGGCTACTGGACCCATCCCCTGGTCCATCACCTGCCACCACCAGCTCAGCCGTCATTCCAACTCCCACCTCTCTCCAGACCACCTTCGGGTCCTGCATCTGATATCGCTACAGCTGCACTTGAGCAACAACTGGTAATTATGCCTGTCACTTTTTTGTTTGATATCCTACTGTGTCAGTGGACTTCCCAGTTGCTCCGGATAATGTAGCCATTTTTAAAGACCAATTAAAGAAAAATAGAAATAAGACATCAAAGAAAGTTACTTTTTAATTCCTAATCCTCATTGGTCCCTCAGGACGGAAAGAACCTGGATCAAACGACTGGACAGTCTCTACCCAAGAGGACTGAATGAGGCGTGATGAAGTGATTTCTTTTTTTTGTCTTCTATCCATCCATTCATTCTTTACATTTCATCTCTTTCTGTTGAGAAAACCTTATATTTAATTTATTCTAATAGCCACAGGATCATTTAAATGAATATAAAACTGTGACTCTGTATTTTTCGGAAATAACATCTGACTGTCACACCAAAAACTTAGCCCTGAGTGACCATGTGGATGGTAGACACCTGACGGTTTTTACCCTCATGAGTACAATGATCTAACCTTGATCTACACACAGCCTAAACCTAAGGTCACTATAGCCCTAAGGAAAATTCCCCTTCATACCTTACACCTAAAAACGTTTACCCCTAGACAAAAATACCCCTAATGAATTAATTTGTTAAAACTAAAAGAGGAACCATCCAAAATACACAGACTAAATAGGATGAGTTTTGGTGGGAACTGAGATGAGGGGCTGAATTCAGGCAGACACTAGAGCGGGCAAGAAATGTAGGCCAGAGCTTAACCAAGGTCAGATTAGTCTGACCTTTGGAGATTTTTAATCCTTAACGGCCCTATAATATCTTTAACTAACCCTTGTGGTCACTTCTTCAGAGCCACTATAATGCGCTCCCCTCACAGCAAAACACAAGTGTTTTGGGACTGAAGGACAGTGCTGTTGTTTGGCACCGTGTCTTTCTATAAAGATGGTCGGACAGATGCGGTGCCCCTCATTTAATAATCTGCCTCTCTAATAAACTTTAGGATAACAGAGAACAGAACCGGGAGGGGGTTTAACTTTTAAAAAAGGAATATGCTGCCCTCTGCTGGACAACTTGAGACACAGACGTTCAGGCAAAACCAGCAGAGTGCATTTCTAATTTTGATTCGTTTCAGTTTAATTTAACACAAATCAGACAATCGCACATCTGTCTTAACCTAACTCCCGCAAAGTATAAAAGAACAATTCATATATTTCAATAAAAATCTTTATATGTAAAAAAATGCCAGACGCCGTGGCTTGATTTATTTTATGAAGGTTACATTTTTCAGGACCAAAATAACATATTCACAAAGAGTTCGTGGGACAGCTCGTGCTCAAATCTGAGACACTGTTTTGGGTTATAAATTGTTAGTAAGTAAACTTTAAACTCATGGTTAAATGTGTGTTTGCTTAATTAATTGAGTAGGCCTACAGTGCGTTTGCTGTCGTCATAATTCTAAAAAAAACTAGTAACATATACAGTATGTTCATATATGGAAACTTAAAAACAATTCTAGAACACAGAAATCTTATATTATTTCAAATAATTTATTTAAAAAATGTCAGACTTCTGGCAGCAACAATAATAAAACTGAACTGGAAGCTGGAAGTGAACTGTTCTGTGACCTTTGACCTGGATATCTAAAACCACACTCCTTCTATGAAAAATAAGTACGTAGAATAAGTGAATTAAATCATTTCATCTAATGACCTCACCAATGCTTATAGATCATTCAAATGATTTTAAACATTAGACTGAAATGGACTGTGACCTTTGACCTGGATATCTAAAACCACACTCCATCTATGAAAAATAAGGACGTAGTATAAGTGAATGAAATCATTTCATAGAATTACCTCACAAATGACCAATCAGATCGATAATGCTAACGAGAGTGTAATTAATCAGGATTAAACTTCTTTATATCTATATACTTTCCTTAGAGACGTTCGCCACCTGAAAGATGACAGCTTCCCGGATCCAACGAGACCACTTACATCTAATTCGGGCATACGATTCACCAGATATGCACAGGTAAGCGTTGGCCAATCAGATGCAATATTCTAATGAGGGTGGATACAAATGAGGATGAAACTCGTTTTTATCTCTATACCCTAGCTGCAAGTTAACCCCAATCTAACCCCTAACCCTGGCCCCCTCTAACCCTAGCCCTCAAAACCCAAAGGGGAACCTTCCTTCTATACCTGGACAGTTATAAGATTGAAGTCTATATCTATCTATTTCTCTATCTATCTATCTATCTATGTATCTATCTATCTATCTGAAATAGCCCACATTATAAAGTGGAAAAAAGGAAATATATACATATATAAATATATTCTTTCTATAAAGAGGGCTTACGTCGCCCTCTCTTGGATGAAACGGTGAATAGCAGGTCTCAGTGTGCAGGACATTCTATATTTAATTTATATAAATGAGGATAGCAAATGAAGTAAACTGTGACATATTATACCCAAAAATGAATCCTACAGTGGACTAACACGTATATTGATATAAAAACTGAAACGACATACTGATTTTGACCTGTACATATCAAATTATATAAGATAATATACGTCAACGTACTAAATTTGAATGCCTTTTAAATGACTCAAAAACCTTACAGACAAATGGCCAATATAGGATAGTGGCACATTTTAAAAATGTAAAATTACAAGTAAATAATACTTGGGGGGGAAAAAAATGGATTGCTCTTTTAGTATGTTAAATTACTTTTACATGTCCCAGCTTTTGTGACATGTGGCATCAGTGGTGTTATTGTTTTGCTTGTAATTGTATTAGTTTGATATTTATTTCATTAGTATTATTCGTTTTTATTATTACATTTAACAGGTTGCAAATGAGCACACCGTTGCACCCTCTGACCCAACAGCTGTCCGCACCAGCCTAGCCTCTGCTCCTCCTTACTGTTCCATCGTCCCAGCCTCTCTACTCCAGCTCCAAGTCCAGCAGCACCACAGCAACAGCCGGTAGGTCTTTCGTGACATGTAAACGGTGTGAAAGATGTGCTATTTTTCTGCCTGTGATATTGTTTTTATTTTATTTTTATGTATTCCTATATTGACCAGGCTGTGGATGAGCGCAACATCCCAGGGATGGACAGAGTGGACAGCCTGGCAGAGTACTCGGTGGGACTGAGGAATGAAACTGGACAAACTCTTAACTCCCCGCAGGCCAGTACCATCATAGCTCTGTGGCAGAACCTTCTACCATATGACCAGCTGCGTGTGGCATACTCTGCACGGCACCAGTCACGTCTGACTGCAGGACGCTTCAGGTGCTCTAAAAAGAAACCTGAATTTAGGCCAGGTGTGGAGAGCATGACACGTTGCGTCCTGGGATCAACAGGATCTCCTGCCCAGTGGCCAGATAGCTGTCGTCTGGTAGAGTGCATTTTTGTAAAACTCTGTGACATCCATAAAAGTCCAAAAAAAGAAGTGAATGAAATAATTTCATCTAATTACCTCACCAATGCTTATAGATCATTAAAATGATTTGAAACATTAGATTGAACTGGATTGTGACCTTTGACCTGGTTATCTAACAACACTCTCCATCTACGAAAAATGAGTACGTAGAAAAAGTCAATTAAATAATTTCATAAAATTCTCACAAATGCTTATAGATCATTCAAATGATTTTAAACATTAGATTGAAATGGACTGTGACCTTTGACCTGGATATCTAAAACCACACTCCTATGAAAAATAAGTACGTAGAATAAGTGAATTAAATAATTTCATCTAATGACCTCACAAATGCTTATAGATCATTCAAATTATTTTAAACATTAGATGGAAATGGACTTTGACCTTTTGACCTGTACTTCTAATACTTACCAGACTCCATCTATCTGGACATAATAACGGTCACACTGGATTTAAATACAACACTCCTTCCCCCATCCATATAACTAGTATGCTTCCATCATCATCACATCTTTGTACAATTCATAACACATATATAAATAAACGATTACTAACAATTACAGGCTAATCGAGATAGTGGATTGCTTATGGGAACTAGGCCCAATCAAAGCAAGACAGCACTTATATTTATGGAAACATCGAAACGACATACTGATTATGAACTGTACATATCAAAATATATAAAATGAGAAGTCAACCAAGAAAATTGCTGGAAGCTTTTAGAAACAGTTAAAAAAAGAAAGTATGCCCTCAAAGAAACCCATTATTAAATGACAAAAAAGGAAATATATACAAATACAGCAGGATATTTCTATAAAGAGGGCTTACGTCGCCATCTCTTGGACTAAACTGTGAATAGCATGTGTTGAAAACTCTTACGGATTGAGAAATTTAGCAGAAAATAACAATATGGAAGATGCTGTCAGACTGATGACTTCACTCCTAGAAAGTCCATCCTTCTGGGGCCCGTTTCAATAAGGAGGTTCAACCAACTCTGAGGTTAAACTTGAACTCAGAGTTGACTTACTCTGAGTTTTCGGTTACAGAACAGCTGAATTGTGTTAGTTTACTCAACTCTAAGTAGGTTGACTCTGAGTTTAGCGCGTGCACCACGACTATGAAAAGTCATGATCCGTGGAGCTCCGAAATTACAATTCACCATGGCAACAGCTCCCGCCAAAAAGATGTCAGTGCGCATACTTCCGTCAATGCGTAACTTTAATTCTTAATAACTGTCAATAACTTAATAACTGTTATACTATCAGAGGTGAAAATCTTACTACATTTGAATGCTTTTTAAAGGATTAAAAATACTGACAGACAATATAGGATAGTGGCACATTTTAAAAATGTAAATAATACTGGGGGGAAAAAATTGGTTGCTCTTTTCATATGGTAAATTATAGACAGGCCATCCTTCAGTTGTGTCTAGCTGTTTATTAATCTATTTTCATTATTTTTTTAACGATCGATCTATCTATCTATCTATCTATCTATCTATCTATCTATCTATCTATCTATCTAGCATTCATCTGAACCTACCGCCAGCTTCCTGTGTCCAACTTACATGCACATTGGGACTACGCGTCACGAGATATGACCAGGTAAGCTTTGACCAATCAGATGCAATATTCTAAGGAGGATGAAACTCGGTTTTATCTATATCTAAGGATGAACAAGAACCACACTAAAACGTATCCCTTAGTGTGGGAACCCTACAATATTCAAACCTAACTGTTTTGGCCCTGTAAGTTATAGACCTATATATATCAGTCTGTATATATATGATGACTAACGATTACAGACTAATCGAGATAGTGGATTGCTTATGGGAACTAGGCCTAATCAAAGCAAGACAGCACTTATCCAGCTTTCCATCAGGAGGCTATTTTCTACATTCATAAAATAGAATGATCTATTAATGAATTTTCTGAAAAGTACATTTTGGCCTTGCAGGATGACTGAGCAGATGCAGGCACAGAGGAAGAGTTGGGAGATGAGGGCTTTGAAGATTCTGGTTTGGACCCCGCCGCTGGGCTACTGGACCCATCCCCTGGTCCATCACCTGCCACCACCAGCTCAGCCGTCATTCCAACTCCCACCTCTCTCCAGACCACCTTCGGGTCCTGCATCTGATATCGCTACAGCTGCACTTGAGCAACAACTGGTAATTATGCCTGTCACTTTTTTGTTTTTGATATCCTACTGTGTCAGTGGACTTCCCAGTTGCTCCGGATAATGTAGCCATTTTTAAAGACCAATTAAAGAAAAATAGAAATAAGACATCAAAGAAAGTTACTTTTTAATTCCTAATCCTCATTGGTCCCTCAGGACGGAAAGAACCTGGATCAAACGACTGGACAGTCTCTACCCAAGAGGACTGAATGAGGCGTGATGAAGTGATTTCTTTTTTTTGTCTTCTATCCATCCATTCATTCTTTACATTTCATCTCTTTCTGTTGAGAAAACCTTATATTTAATTTATTCTAATAGCCACAGGATCATTTAAATGAATATAAAACTGTGACTCTGTATTTTTCGGAAATAACATCTGACTGTCACACCAAAAACTTAGCCCTGAGTGACCATGTGGATGGTAGACACCTGACGGTTTTTACCCTCATGAGTACAATGATCTAACCTTGATCTACACACAGCCTAAACCTAAGGTCACTATAGCCCTAAGGAAAATTCCCCTTCATACCTTACACCTAAAAACGTTTACCCCTAGACAAAAATACCCCTAATGAATTAATTTGTTAAAACTAAAAGAGGAACCATCCAAAATACACAGACTAAATAGGATGAGTTTTGGTGGGAACTGAGATGAGGGGCTGAATTCAGGCAGACACTAGAGCGGGCAAGAAATGTAGGCCAGAGCTTAACCAAGGTCAGATTAGTCTGAGCCTTTGGAGATTTTTAATCCTTAACGGCCCTATAATATCTTTAACTAACCCTTGTGGTCACTTCTTCAGAGCCACTATAATGCGCTCCCCTCACAGCAAAACACAAGTGTTTTGGGACTGAAGGACAGTGCTGTTGTTTGGCACCGTGTCTTTCTATAAAGATGGTCGGACAGATGCGGTGCCCCTCATTTAATAATCTGCCTCTCTAATAAACTTTAGGATAACAGAGAACAGAACCGGGAGGGGGTTTAACTTTTAAAAAAGGAATATGCTGCCCTCTGCTGGACAACTTGAGACACAGACGTTCAGGCAAAACCAGCAGAGTGCATTTCTAATTTTGATTCGTTTCAGTTTAATTTAACACAAATCAGACAATCGCACATCTGTCTTAACCTAACTCCCGCAAAGTATAAAAGAACAATTCATATATTTCAATAAAAATCTTTATATGTAAAAAAATGCCAGACGCCGTGGCTTGATTTATTTTATGAAGGTTACATTTTTCAGGACCAAAATAACATATTCACAAAGAGTTCGTGGGACAGCTCGTGCTCAAATCTGAGACACTGTTTTGGGTTATAAATTGTTAGTAAGTAAACTTTAAACTCATGGTTAAATGTGTGTTTGCTTAATTAATTGAGTAGGCCTACAGTGCGTTTGCTGTCGTCATAATTCTAAAAAAAACTAGTAACATATACAGTATGTTCATATATGGAAACTTAAAAACAATTCTAGAACACAGAAATCTTATATTATTTCAAATAATTTATTTAAAAAATGTCAGACTTCTGGCAGCAACAATAATAAAACTGAACTGGAAGCTGGAAGTGAACTGTTCTGTGACCTTTGACCTGGATATCTAAAACCACACTCCTTCTATGAAAAATAAGTACGTAGAATAAGTGAATTAAATCATTTCATCTAATGACCTCACCAATGCTTATAGATCATTCAAATGATTTTAAACATTAGACTGAAATGGACTGTGACCTTTGACCTGGATATCTAAAACCACACTCCATCTATGAAAAATAAGGACGTAGTATAAGTGAATGAAATCATTTCATAGAATTACCTCACAAATGACCAATCAGATCGATAATGCTAACGAGAGTGTAATTAATCAGGATTAAACTTCTTTATATCTATATACTTTCCTTAGAGACGTTCGCCACCTGAAAGATGACAGCTTCCCGGATCCAACGAGACCACTTACATCTAATTCGGGCATACGATTCACCAGATATGCACAGGTAAGCGTTGGCCAATCAGATGCAATATTCTAATGAGGGTGGATACAAATGAGGATGAAACTCGTTTTTATCTCTATACCTAGCTGCAAGTTAACCCCAATCTAACCCCTAACCCTGGCCCCCTCTAACCCTAGCCCTCAAAACCCAAAGGGGAACCTTCCTTCTATACCTGGACAGTTATAAGATTGAAGTCTATATCTATCTATTTCTCTATCTATCTATCTATCTATGTATCTATCTATCTATCTGAAATAGCCCACATTATAAAGTGGAAAAAAGGAAATATATACATATATAAATATATTCTTTCTATAAAGAGGGCTTACGTCGCCCTCTCTTGGATGAAACGGTGAATAGCAGGTCTCAGTGTGCAGGACATTCTATATTTAATTTATATAAATGAGGATAGCAAATGAAGTAAACTGTGACATATTATACCCAAAAATGAATCCTACAGTGGACTAACACGTATATTGATATAAAAACTGAAACGACATACTGATTTTGACCTGTACATATCAAATTATATAAGATAATATACGTCAACGTACTAAATTTGAATGCCTTTTAAATGACTCAAAAACCTTACAGACAAATGGCCAATATAGGATAGTGGCACATTTTAAAAATGTAAAATTACAAGTAAATAATACTTGGGGGGGAAAAAAATGGATTGCTCTTTTAGTATGTTAAATTACTTTTACATGTCCCAGCTTTTGTGACATGTGGCATCAGTGGTGTTATTGTTTTGCTTGTAATTGTATTAGTTTGATATTTATTTCATTAGTATTATTCGTTTTTATTATTACATTTAACAGGTTGCAAATGAGCACACCGTTGCACCCTCTGACCCAACAGCTGTCCGCACCAGCCTAGCCTCTGCTCCTCCTTACTGTTCCATCGTCCCAGCCTCTCTACTCCAGCTCCAAGTCCAGCAGCACCACAGCAACAGCCGGTAGGTCTTTCGTGACATGTAAACGGTGTGAAAGATGTGCTATTTTTCTGCCTGTGATATTGTTTTTATTTTATTTTTATGTATTCCTATATTGACCAGGCTGTGGATGAGCGCAACATCCCAGGGATGGACAGAGTGGACAGCCTGGCAGAGTACTCGGTGGGACTGAGGAATGAAACTGGACAAACTCTTAACTCCCCGCAGGCCAGTACCATCATAGCTCTGTGGCAGAACCTTCTACCATATGACCAGCTGCGTGTGGCATACTCTGCACGGCACCAGTCACGTCTGACTGCAGGACGCTTCAGGTGCTCTAAAAAGAAACCTGAATTTAGGCCAGGTGTGGAGAGCATGACACGTTGCGTCCTGGGATCAACAGGATCTCCTGCCCAGTGGCCAGATAGCTGTCGTCTGGTAGAGTGCATTTTTGTAAAACTCTGTGACATCCATAAAAGTCCAAAAAAAGAAGTGAATGAAATAATTTCATCTAATTACCTCACCAATGCTTATAGATCATTAAAATGATTTGAAACATTAGATTGAACTGGATTGTGACCTTTGACCTGGTTATCTAACAACACTCTCCATCTACGAAAAATGAGTACGTAGAAAAAGTCAATTAAATAATTTCATAAAATTCTCACAAATGCTTATAGATCATTCAAATGATTTTAAACATTAGATTGAAATGGACTGTGACCTTTGACCTGGATATCTCAAACCACACTCCTATGAAAAATAAGTACGTAGAATAAGTGAATTAAATAATTTCATCTAATGACCTCACAAATGCTTATAGATCATTCAAATTATTTTAAACATTAGATGGAAATGGACTTTGACCTTTTGACCTGTACTTCTAATACTTACCAGACTCCATCTATCTGGACATAATAACGGTCACACTGGATTTAAATACAACACTCCTTCCCCCATCCATATAACTAGTATGCTTCCATCATCATCACATCTTTGTACAATTCATAACACATATATAAATAAACGATTACTAACAATTACAGGCTAATCGAGATAGTGGATTGCTTATGGGAACTAGGCCCAATCAAAGCAAGACAGCACTTATATTTATGGAAACATCGAAACGACATACTGATTATGAACTGTACATATCAAAATATATAAAACGAGAAGTCAACCAAGAAAATTGCTGGAAGCTTTTAGAAACAAAAAAAGAAAGTATGCCCTCAAAGAAACCCATTATTAAATGACAAAAAAGGAAATATATACAAATACAGCAGGATATTTCTATAAAGAGGGCTTACGTCGCCATCTCTTGGACTAAACTGTGAATAGCATGTGTTGAAAACTCTTACGGATTGAGAAATTTAGCAGAAAATAACAATATGGAAGATGCTGTCAGACTGATGACTTCACTCCTAGAAAGTCCATCCTTCTGGGGCCCGTTTCAATAAGGAGGTTCAACCAACTCTGAGGTTAAACTTGAACTCAGAGTTGACTTACTCTGAGTTTTCGGTTACAGAACAGCTGAATTGTGTTAGTTTACTCAACTCTAAGTAGGTTGACTCTGAGTTTAGCGCGTGCACCACGACTATGAAAAGTCATGATCCGTGGAGCTCCGAAATTACAATTCACCATGGCAACAGCTCCCGCCAAAAAGATGTCAGTGCGCATACTTCCGTCAATGCGTAACTTTAATTCTTAATAACTGTCAATAACTTAATAACTGTTATACTATCAGAGGTGAAAATCTTACTACATTTGAATGCTTTTTAAAGGATTAAAAATACTGACAGACAATATAGGATAGTGGCACATTTTAAAAATGTAAATAATACTGGGGGGAAAAAATTGGTTGCTCTTTTCATATGGTAAATTATAGACAGGCCATCCTTCAGTTGTGTCTAGCTGTTTATTAATCTATTTTCATTATTTTTTTAACGATCTATCTATCTATCTATCTATCTATCTATCTATCTATCTATCTATCTATCTATCTATCTATCTATCTATCTATCTAGCATTCATCTGAACCTACCGCCAGCTTCCTGTGTCCAACTTACATGCACATTGGGACTACGCGTCACGAGATATGACCAGGTAAGCTTTGACCAATCAGATGCAATATTCTAAGGAGGATGAAACTCGGTTTTATCTATATCTAAGGATGAACAAGAACCACACTAAAACGTATCCCTTAGTGTGGGAACCCTACAATATTCAAACCTAACTGTTTTGGCCCTGTAAGTTATAGACCTATATATATCAGTCTGTATATATATGATGACTAACGATTACAGACTAATCGAGATAGTGGATTGCTTATGGGAACTAGGCCTAATCAAAGCAAGACAGCACTTATCCAGCTTTCCATCAGGAGGCTATTTTCTACATTCATAAAATAGAATGATCTATTAATGAATTTTCTGAAAAGTACATTTTGGCCTTGCAGGATGACTGAGCAGATGCAGGCACAGAGGAAGAGTTGGGAGATGAGGGCTTTGAAGATTCTGGTTTGGACCCCGCCGCTGGGCTACTGGACCCATCCCCTGGTCCATCACCTGCCACCACCAGCTCAGCCGTCATTCCAACTCCCACCTCTCTCCAGACCACCTTCGGGTCCTGCATCTGATATCGCTACAGCTGCACTTGAGCAACAACTGGTAATTATGCCTGTCACTTTTTTGTTTTTGAGATCCTACTGTGTCAGTGGACTTCCCAGTTGCTCCGGATAATGTAGCCATTTTTAAAGACCAATTAAAGAAAAATAGAAATAAGACATCAAAGAAAGTTACTTTTTAATTCCTAATCCTCATTGGTCCCTCAGGACGGAAAGAACCTGGATCAAACGACTGGACAGTCTCTACCCAAGACGACTGAATGAGGCGTGATGAAGTGATTTCTTTTTTTTGTCTTCTATCCATCCATTCATTCTTTACATTTCATCTCTTTCTGTTGAGAAAACCTTATATTTAATTTATTCTAATAGCCACAGGATCATTTAAATGAATATAAAACTGTGACTCTGAATTTTTCGGAAATAACATCTGACTGTCACACCAAAAACTTAGCCCTGAGTGACCATGTGGATGGTAGACACCTGACGGTTTTTACCCTCATGAGTACAATGATCTAACCTTGATCTACACACAGCCTAAACCTAAGGTCACTATAGCCCTAAGGAAAATTCCCCTTCATACCTTACACCTAAAAACGTTTACCCCTAGACAAAAATACCCCTAATGAATTAATTTGTTAAAACTAAAAGAGGAAACATCCAAAATACACAGACTAAATAGGATGAGTTTTGGTGGGAACTGAGATGAGGGGCTGAATTCAGGCAGACACTAGAGCGGGCAAGAAATGTAGGCCAGAGCTTAACCAAGGTCAGATTAGTCTGACCTTTGGAGATTTTTAATCCTTAACGGCCCTATAATATCTTTAACTAACCCTTGTGGTCACTTCTTCAGAGCCACTATAATGCGCTCCCCTCACAGCAAAACACAAGTGTTTTGGGACTGAAGGACAGTGCTGTTCTTTGGCACCGTGTCTTTCTATAAAGATGGTCGGACAGATGCGGTGCCCCTCATTTAATAATCTGCCTCTCTAATAAACTTTAGGATAACAGAGAACAGAACCGGGAGGGGGTTTAACTTTTAAAAAAGGAATATGCTGCCCTCTGCTGGACAACTTGAGACACAGACGTTCAGGCAAAACCAGCAGAGTGCATTTCTAATTTTGATTCGTTTCAGTTTAATTTAACACAAATCAGACAATCGCACATCTGTCTTAACCTAACTCCCGCAAAGTATAAAAGAACAATTCATATATTTCAATAAAAATCTTTATATGTAAAAAAATGCCAGACGCCGTGGCTTGATTTATTTTATGAAGGTTACATTTTTCAGGACCAAAATAACATATTCACAAAGAGTTCGTGGGACAGCTCGTGCTCAAATCTGAGACACTGTTTTGGGTTATAAATTGTTAGTAAGTAAACTTTAAACTCATGGTTAAATGTGTGTTTGCTTAATTAATTGAGTAGGCCTACAGTGCGTTTGCTGTCGTCATAATTCTAAAAAAAACTAGTAACATATACAGTATGTTCATATATGGAAACTTAAAAACAATTCTATAACACAGAAATCTTATATTATTTCAAATAATTTATTTAAAAAATGTCAGACTTCTGGCAGCAACAAATTCACTCTGCCACGAGGTGGCGCTTGAGCAAATAGCGGCTTCTCCGGTACGTTAACAGCTGTAAACAAAGCAGCACTGCACTCATACACTGCTTTAACAAGCATTATATAACTAAATTGAGAGTTTTAAGGACCTGCGAGAGCCTTGTATTTAAGGTAGCCGTCGGGCAAGGCAGTGATACATTTTGGTAGCCTGACTGGAAAACACAATAGCCCCGGGACGTCGGGCTAATGATTTTGCGAGCCCTGTAATCATATTAGGCCATTTTGCAATTCCTGTTTTTTTTCTGTCTCCAAATTTAAGACCTCTTGAAAACAAGGCTTTTTTCATTCCATTTAAGATATTTAAGTAAGGATTTAAATTGGATCAAACTGAATTTAAGACCAAAGGACCCATGTGGAGACTTACCATGCACATCTTGGAGCCTGGTGTCATTGAATGAGGTTTTTTTTTTTTTTTTTTTTTCTCATGCTGATCTTTTGGTCTCCTACTGCCCAGTTCATCTGAGAAGACGACTCATTGGTTAGAGTACAGCCCAGCATCCTAATATATGCCTCAACTGATGCTCCTCCAACAGCAAAACAGCCATCCTATTAGAGCATCAGGAACATATTTGCACAAAACATGGATGGGTTACAAATAAATGTCATGGGAATGTAGTTTCCGTGTTGAATGAAAAACTTGCTTGTCAAATAAATAAAACAAATAAATCTTAAAATGTAAATTACCATGATCACATATCTGGCATCTTCACTTTGAAGAATCCGCTCTGGTAGCTGCCATCTCATGATGAAACCCCAGACCTCCAGACACTAGTTCAAACAGTATTCCAGTAATTTCAGAATAAGCAATGGGAAAAAAGTTTGAGAAAAAAAAAAAAGGTGTATATCAACAACTTCTATGATACACTGCCTTCATTTTTCATAACCCTTAGTGTAGAGTTTCTCAGCTACAGAAAAGCATCTTACTTCCCTTTACAAAATAAAAGATAGTATTAATATTATGATGCTTTAAGACATGCATTTTGTACATTTAATAATGACTTGCCTTTTATTATTAACTTTGATCCAGGAGATTCCATCCTCTGACCTAAATAAAAAAAATTAAAAAAAAAGTAAAAATTAATATGCAACACCTGTCACAGGTAACAATCAGCAGAAATTCATTCTTACCTGATGTGAGCAAACCGAGGAAATGTCCCTCTGATGGGCCTACAAAAAAGGGAAAAATGAAGAATGAAAAACACAGCTATTAGGTTAACCAAATATTGCTTGTAAATGGTTGTGATGTACTGACTTAAGGTGCGTCAAAGGTGCAAGGTTTTCCCTATTTTCCCTCCCATGAAATTCAAATAAGGTGGATGGCACAAATAAATGTAGAAATATGCATTACGTATTTATTTATTTTCTCTGGAAGGAAAGTCAAAGTCGCGAGAAGCACAGTGTTCAAACATTACACTATTGCGTCTGGTGGAAAAAAAGCAAAATTGAATATATTTAATGAAAAATCTTACCTTGGCCGTTCGTTGGTCTGAACGGCGCGTGTTCATGTGACTCGTCGCAGACTCGCAGTTCACTCGGACTTGTCCAGAAAAACACATAAGTTGTAAGGGAAGATGAATAGTGAAATACACGTGAAATTTAATCACTACTTTTCTCTGAGGTGAATCTTGTGTTTGTAGCCAAGTACAGGATCAACATTGGTCAACTGACCTCATATAAAGGGAACGCTCTGTAAAGAAAGTATGTTAAGTTACAAGGATTTTTTTTAAAAGTTTCACCAGTGACATGCGGACAAAATCAACATTGGATTCAATATTTGTCTTCTCAACATTGAAAAGCATTGAATTATCAACATTGATACAATATTATTTAGCACTGAATTTTCAACCTCAACCAAAATGATGATTCTGATGGAATTTCAACATTGAATCAACGTCACCTGGCTATCTGGGAAATGTTCAACAGATATTGTTTTACCATCTTTTATCCTATTATAACCAACATAAATCTAGAAACTCTGTTTAAAAGCGCAGCACTTACTCACCTCAGCTGGCAGCCATGAAGGAAACCAGAATGATTGCAGAATGAGCTTTTATAGCCTACCTGTGCTGCGGTGCATCATGGGAAATGGGAGAAACCAAGTGTGGGGGAGTAAGGTGTTTTACTTTTTTACTTAATTAAACGGCTCTACAATGCAGAAATATTTATAGATGGCAGTTAGTAAAGTAATTATAATACAAAGTTTATATGTACCCTAGATTCAGTTATTTGGTTAACAAAACTAGAGGTATTTCGTTTAGCCTGGCGGGAAAGTACCCTATCCTACAGAAAAGCTTTAAAAACTGCTAGATCTGATTACTTTTCGTCTCTTTTAGAACAAAACAAACATAACCCCAGGTATTTATTCAATACAGTGGCAAAATTAACAAAAAATAAAGCATCAACAGGTGTTGACATTTCCCAACAGCACAGCAGTAATGATTTTATGAACTACTTTACTTCCAAGATTGATACTATTAGAGATCAAATTGTAACCATGCAGCCGTCAGCTATATCATCACATCAAATAGTGTACTATAGATCCCCTGAGGAACAATTCCACTCATTCTCTACTATAGGAGAGGAAGAATTGTATAAACTTGTTAATTCATCTAAACCAACAACATGTATGTTAGACCCTATTCCATCTAAACTACTAAAAGAGGTGCTTCCAGAAGTCATAGATCCTCTTTTGGCTATTATTAATTCGTCATTGTCATTAGGATATGTCCCCAAAAACTTTAAATTGGCTGTTATTAAGCCTCTCATTAAAAAACCACAACTTGACCCCAAAGATCTAGTTAATTACAGACCGATCTCGAATCTCCCTTTTCTGTCAAAGATATTAGAAAAGATTGTATCCTCACAATTATATTCCTTCTTAGAAAAAAATGATATCTGTGAGGATTTCCAGTCAGGATTTAGACCGTATCATAGTACTGAGACTGCTCTCATTATAGTTACAAATGACCTACTCTTATCATCTGATCGTGGTTGTATCTCTCTATTAGTTCTACTGGATCTTAGCGCTGCGTTCGACACTATCGATCACAACATTCTTCTGAATAGACTAGAAAACTTTGTTGGCATTAGTGGAAGTGCATTAGCATGGTTCAAATTGTACTTATCTGACCGCCATCAATTCGTAGCAGTGAATGAAGAGGTATCATATCGATCACAAGTGCAGTATGGAGTTCCTCAAGGCTCAGTACTAGGGCCGTTACTTTTCACGCTTTACATGTTACCCTTGGAAAATATCATTAGGAAACACGGGGTTAGCTTTCACTGTTATGCTGATGATACTCAGCTCTATATTTCTTCACGGCCTGGTGAAACGCACCAAATTGAGAAACTTATGGAATGCATAGTCGATATAAAAAACTGGATGACGAGTAATTTCTTACTGCTAAATTCTGAAAAAACAGAGGTGTTACTTATCGGACCTAAAACCCCCACAAGTAATAACCTAGAACACTGTCTAACACTTGATGGCTGCTCTGTAAATTCTTCGTCATCAGTCAGGAACCTAGGAGTACTATTTAATAGTAATCTCTCCTTTGACAGCCACGTTTCTAGCATTTGTAGAACTGCATTTTTTCATCTTAAAAATATATCTAAACTGAGACCTATGCTCTCAATGTCAAATGCAGAAATATTAATTCATGCGTTTATGACCTCAAGGTTAGATTATTGTAATGCTTTATTGGGTGGTTGTTCTGCACGCTTAATAAACAAAATACAGATGGTTCAAAATGCAGCAGCTAGAGTTCTTACTAGAACCAGGAAGTATGAGCACATTAGCCCGGTTCTGTCAACACTGCACTGGCTCCCTACTAAACATCGTATAGATTTTAAAATCTTGTTAATTACTTATAAAGCCCTGAATGGTTTAGCTCCTCAGTACTTGAGCGAGCTCTTATCGCATTATAGTCCTTCACGTCCGCTGCGTTCTCAAAACTCTGGCCATTTGATAATACCTAGAATATCAAAATCAACTGCGGGCGGCAGATCTTTTTCCTATTTAGCTCCCAAACTCTGGAACAATCTACCAAACACTGTTCGGGAGGCAGACACACTCTGTCAGTTTAAATCTAGATTAAAGACCCATCTCTTTAACCTGGCGTACACATAACACACTAATACACTTCTATTATTCAAATCCGTTAAAGGATTGTTAGGCTGCATTAATTAGATCAACCGGAACCGGGAACACTTCCCATAACACATGATGTACTTGTTACATCATAAAAATATTGACATCTCCGCTAATATTGGTCTGTTTCTTTCTTGTTCTGTTTCTCGGTCCGTGTCTGGATCGGATGGTGGATTGGCGCCGGGAGATGATGTCTGCGGCCCAGATTCTCGGCGGAGGCCGGACCCCTGGATGAGCCCCGGGGACATAATCCCAGGGAAGACCTCGACTTAAAATACAATAAAACTAAAAATAAAACAAATAACTAAAAATATAATAAAATACCTAACTACATAATACTATTATTGTTAGAAATTGCAACAATATTAAAATAGAAATATAAAACATTTAAAGTCTTAATTAAAACAATAAATAAACAATAATATCCTGGCCAGAGGAGAACTGGCCCACCGACTGAGCCTGGTTTCTCCCAAGGTTTTTTTTTTCTCCACTCTGTCACAGAGGGAGTTTTGGTTCCTTGCCGCTGTCGCCTCTGGCTTGCTCAGTTGGGGACACTTAATTTCTAGCGATTATCGTCAATTGGATTTCACAGATACTATTTAAACTATACTGAGCTAGACAATGACATCTCTGAATTCAATAATGAAATGCCTTTAACTGAAAATTGAGTGTTTAATCTTATTATTATACATTACTGACACTCTATCCTCCAACTTGATACTGTTAAGTGCTTTGAAACAATATGTATTGTTAAAAGCGCTATATAAATAAAGGTGACTTGACTTGACTTGACTTGGTTAATTTAATTCCTGGTTACTGCCTACTTGTAAATATTAATAATATTACCATGTGTATAAATGCCATTAATCAGGTATGTAGAAATAGATATATAAATGTACATTATGAGTAATAATAGAAGTGATTAATACATTTAATAAATTATGATTAATACATTTTTAAAAATTATAAATAAATAAATATATATATATATATGTGTGTGTGTAAATTATAAGATATGGGAATTATTGTCATAACATTGAAGAGTGTATTTTAGAAAACACAGAAACAGTTATGGCTGTGTGATATTCTGTTGAAATATAGATGAGATAAAGATTTGATTATAAGGATTTATTTTCTTGTTCTTTCTCCTCCATCTAGGCTTCATACTCAGAAATGCTTCTGAAGCTGGTTTGCCATAAAAGTCGAGATGAAGAAGCAGCTTCAGTTGTGCTCCTGCTACAAGAAGAGGAAGTTGAAAACAGCTGTGAAGATGGGAGAAATGTTTCACAGAACGATTAACTTTTTGATACGCTACATGCTGTTGTAACGGTTTAATGCAACAAAAACTTTGATAGCAATCTAATGTGGTTTTGGTCATATAATATTATTGATGTGTGCTCTTTATAGCATTGTATGAGCATATAATGTGAGCATTTCAAATATAAACATCCTTTATTGTTATAAAATTACCCCTTTTCATAATTGTATGACATAACTGTATGTAAGATTTTTTTATGCATGAGTGGGCAGAGTTTTTGTTGCATTTTGTTGCAATAAATCAAATCTGTATCTCATCTATATTTTAACAGAATATCACACAGCCATAACTGTTTCTGTGTTTTCTGAAATTCTCTTCAATGTTATGACAATAATTCCCATATCTTATCATTTACACACACACACACACACACACACACACACACACACACACACACACACACACACACACACGTTTGTATATTACAAGTAGGCAGTAACCAGGAATTAAATTAACCAAATAACTGAATCTCGGGTACATATAAACTTTGAATTATAATTACTTTACTAACATTTATAAATATTTCTGCATTGTAGAGCCGTTTAATTAAGAAAAAAAAGTTAAAAACCTTACTCCCCCACACTTGGTTTCTCCCATTTCCCATGATGCACCGCAGCACAGGTAGGCTATAAAAGCTCATTCTGCAATCATTCTGATTTTTTCATGGCTGCCAGCTGAGGTGAGTAAGTGCTGCGCTTTTAAACAGAGTTTCTAGATTTATGTTTGTTATAAAAAGATAAAAGATGGTAAAACAATATGCCTGTTGAACATTTCCCTCTTTAGTTGTGTTAGAATAATCTATCTATCTATCTATCATCCACGATGGCTGGATGGTGAACTTTGTTTAGTGAAGTGTGTTTGTGTTGCTGTGAGCTGATTGTTTTCAGCGTGGCTCCTTTGGCTACAGTAAATTAATCTGATTCATCTGTCACTCATATTACTGTTTATATCCTGCCCTGCTGCTACACTTCCACGTTCTGTTCATAACAAACCTAGAGAACGCTTATACATATTAAGCCAATAAGCGCACAATTATGACAGTATATGATTTGTATGTGATTTACATGCGGATTGGGCTATTTTCATAAAAGGTGTTAACAGGAGAAATGCTAAGCGAGTGTAACTTGGCTTGGTGTAAAAGGCTTCAAATAATGGATTTCAGCAACGCTAAATGACAATCCGCATTAAATGGCAAACAGAAGTTATTAAAAGCTCTGGATACTGGTTAGAGTGAGTTTTGAGAGAAAGCGTAGCCAGATAGCAAGCAGATGTTGATTCCCATCTGTTTTTGCTTGTAAAGGTCTGTTTTGTAACTGAATGTGTGCGTGTTTTAGTGATGCGCTGATCGGGTAATAAAAATACATTCTGATTAATGCTGCCTTCGAGTGCTATCGGAATTATCGTAAATAGGAGCTGGAATTTTCCGACTAGGAAGCTGGCATTTATGATAAATCCGACAGCATGCGAAGGCAGTATTAATTATGCAAATATTATCTACATTCTCTAAAATATGAATGCGTTTTAAAATGTGTCTTTTTCATCAGGCAGACAGATGGGCTCAACATGTTTTGTGTGTTCACCAAAGTTGAAGTTTGAAGGGAGAAAAGCCCGTGTTTCTGCTATTGAGAAAGTGTAGGGTAATCTAGCCAAAGAATAACTTGATTTATAAACAAATAATCTGTCAGGGTTCTGTCGTGTCATGCATTACCCCCTCTTGTTTCCTTATTTGGTTTGTTTCCTGTCCTTGTTTAATGTCATTATTAGTTAAGTCTGTTCCAGCTGTGTTTGTCTCATTAGCCTGTGTATTTAAGTTCCTGCCTTATAAGTTTCGTGTTGTCTGGTCAACTCGTTACTCCCCGGTGTTTCCTGTCTATGTCAGCCTTGCCTTGTCTTGCCCTGCCCTGCCCTGATGTCTTCATTAAAGACTATTATTTGAGTTTAATCCTTGTCTGCGTGTTCCTCATTTCTCCCTGCTGTGTGCACCGTGACATAATCTTTTAAAAGCAGCCTAAGATCAGCGCACTTCCACTAATGCCAACATAATTTTGTAGTCTTTTCAAAAGAATGTTGTGGTCGATCGTGTCAAATGCATAGCTTAAGATCCAGTAGCACTAATAGAGAGATACAATCACGATCGGATGATAAGAGCAGGTCATTTGTTACTCTGATGAGAGCATGCTCAGTACTATGCAGGTCCTTAAAAAGTCTTCAAATGTCTTAAATAACGTTTTCCTACTAAAAGGCCTTAAAAAGTAAGTTCAGATTCAATGGGTCTTAAAGGGGTCCTATATGCTTTTTCACTTTTTGAATTTTATTCAGTGTGTAGTGTGTAGATCGTTTTATGCACAAACATACAAAGTTACAAATCTCAAAGTCCACTCCAAAGGGAGATATTTCGTTTTTAAAAAATCCCCTTTCAAGAACAACGAACTTTGGACTTTTGGACTACAAAGTTGTTTTCCTGTATTTGTGACATCACAAATTTTAAATCCTGCCTACTGAAATTTGAATGGTTGGCGGGTGGGGAGAACGCTTGGTTGAGCTCTGCATGTTTCAAAATCGAAACCCAGGGCGGTTTTTTTTATATCACTATATGCAAAATTAAATGAAAATGACATCCAAAATTCTGAAAACAGTTGGTTTCCATCAGAAATACATTGTCTGATAAAGAGATATAGAGTTGAGTATCAGCATAACAGTGAAAGCTAACACAGTGTTTCCTGATGATATCTCACAAGGGTGACATGTAAAGCGGGAAAATGGACAAAAACTTAAATTACGGTTTAGTTCACTTGTCTTTTACTGTATTTATTTGCTGTTGCTTGGAATTTCTTTTTGTTTCTTTACTGTTTACAATATCTCTACTATATCAGCTTAAAGGGATAGTTCACTTTGAAATTAAAATTTGGTATCAGCTTACCCCAAGGGCATCCAAGATGTTGGTGTCTTTTTTTCTTCAGTAGATCCAATTTTGATGTTTTTAGGTCAAACCGTTCTAGTCTGTCAGTCATATAATGGCAGGTGTAGGTCACTGTCTCTATAAGAGGGAAAAAGAACATGCACAGAGAAATCCAAATTAAACAATTCCCCATCGTAACTACACATTGATGGCCTAAGACACGAAACGAGCGGTTTGTGAGAAAACGAACAGTATTTATATCGTTTTTTTTACCTCTTGTACACAACCATGTCCAAGTGATCTGAGTGCGGTGTGTGACGTGTGTGCGTGCGCTCTGGCTCACGCTGCATTCACACTCCGTCTGCGTCAACGATTGACGGAGGGCGTGTCTGAAGCGTGGTGCTGACGTTCCATCATAGTTACAACAACCAATCACATACTTCTCTGGTGTTGCATGAATGGGATTGGGTATTTGCATGAGGCGATCTGATTGGCTGACGCCTCCGTTGGCGCTTGAAAAGTTGCATCAGCACCACGCTTCAGACACGCCCTCCGTCAAGCGTTGACGCCGACGCCCCGTGTGAATGCAGCGTGAGCCAGAGCGCACACACACGTCACACACCGGATGTGTGTGCGCACTCGGATCACTTGGACATGGTTGTGTACAAGAGGTAAAAAACGATATAAATACTGTTCGTTTTCTCACACAAACTGCTCGTTTCGTGTCTTAGGCATCAATGTGTAGTTACGATGGGGAATTGTTTAATTTGGATTTCTCTGTGCATGTTCTTTTTCCCTCTTATAGAGACAGTGACCTATACCTGCCATTATATGACTGACAGACTAGAACGGTTTGACCTAAAAACATCAAAATTGGATCTACTGGAGAAAAAAAGACACCTACATCTTGGATGCCCTTGGGGTAAGCTGATAGATACCAAATTTTAATTTCAAAGTGAACTATCCCTTTAACTATATTAGTTCATTTGGTTCTTGCTGTGGTATTGAAATGGGTCAAAACAATGATGTTAAAGTTACTGAAGCGGAGTTTACTCCCATGCTGCATGATATATTTCTGAGTGAAGTCAGTTTTTGAACATGGAAAAAAATTATTGGTTATTAACCATTGGGTGTTGATTGGATGTGAAAAGCGGGCCTTACATGTCGGAAACACAACCACCCTGAATATTCTTTTATTTCACCTTCAAAATGTGTGATTTCAAGCTAGCCTTATCCCTCTTTTAACACACTGTTTGTTCCTCTTCGTCAGCAGAGACATCATGTGAGAGAGAGGCTAGGTGAGGAGGAGAGAAGGGAGAAGGAGAATGAGAGGAAAAGATGTTATGAGCGAACAGGAGAGAGGCGTCGCTCTCCTTTCCCTCTTACATCTATTTCCTCACCATTCTGTCCATCTCTCTTCACTTCATCTGAGGATGGATGGAAAGCTTCAGCACAACTCAAAGGTGAGGAAGACTTGGGGTGATATGACCAATCTTAAAAATGTGGTTTTACAAATGCATGTTTTTCAAAGGCGCACCCAGGTTCCTAGCTGATGACGAAGAATTAACAGAGCAGCCATAGTGTTAGAGTGTTCTAGGTTATTACATGCGGAGGTTTTTTGTCAAATAATTAAAACCTCTGTTTGTTTATTTCCAGTAGGAAATTAGTAGTCATCCAGTTTTTTTTATATCAACTATGCATTCTGTTGTTTTTTTCAAATTGGTATGTTTCATCAGGCAGCAAAGAAATATAAGCTGAGTATCATCAGCATAACAGTGAAACTAACACTGTTTTCATGATGATATTTCCCAAGGGTAACATGTAAAGCGTGAAAAGCAACGGTCCTAGTACTGAACCTTGTGGTACTCCATACTGCACTTGTGATCGGTATGATACCTCATCATTCATTGCTACGAGCTGATAAAAATGTAAAACTAACTTGAATGCAATGTAAGTCGCTTTGGATAAAAGCGTCTGCTAAATGCATAAATGTAAATGTTATGAACTGATGACGGTCAGATAATTAAGAATTGAACCATTCCAATGCACTTCCACTAATGCCAACATAATTTTGTAGTCTTTTCAAAAGAATGTTGTGGTCGATCGTGTCAAATGCATAGCTTAAGATCCAGTAGAACTAATAGAGAGATACAATCACGATCGGATGATAAGAGCAGGTCATTTGTTACTCTGATGAGAGCATTCTCAGTACTATGCAGGTCCTTAAAAAGTCTTCAAATGTCTTAAATAACGTTTCTACACAGTAAATGCAGTTATTTTTACGCTGTTGTTGACATCCTATCTAAAATGTGATTTAGCCAAAACAACAAAACCACAACAATAACATTACCACTTTAATATGTCTTGCAATATCCGTGCGTGCAAAGGTTCTGCGCAATCCTCTTGTTCAATATTCTCTGGGTCTGAATTGATTTTGCAAGCTAACCAATCACAACACATTTTGTTTTTCAGAAGGCAGGCCTTCATCAACTAATCGAGTCGTTTGTGTCAGGCTTGGGAGAAAGGTATTGTAATAATGTAAATTATGTGAAAAATAATGCGATTTTTGAACCACCAAGCTTGAGAGCATGTTCTACTACACCCCCAAAACAAAATCAAGACTTCGTAAAAGAGCATAATAGGATCCCCTTTAAATATATATTGGTCACATTACCTCTAAAATATCTTTTTCAGTCTGACGGACCGAATGACTGTTTGCAATCAGTGAACAGACCGAAGATTTTTTTTCTTCCCCTGTAGGTAAAGTATGCATTTTTTCCCCCAAAACTTCATTTGTAAATCATTAATTTTGCAGTGTAAATTATTTAATCTGACTGGTAACAGCCTTATAGTGTATATTGAATTCATTGATGAATTGTAGTAATTTGACATGAAAGATGATGCATTTAAAAAGGCTGAAAAAAGTCTTTGTAAAGGTAAATAAAAATATGCAGATTTAAGTATGTAAAAGCTTAGCGAACGCTGAAAATATTGCTTCAGAATAAATTTAGACCACCAAAAATCTCAGTGATGCAGTATGTTTGTGGGGATATTTTGTATGGAATATTGTCTGCTGATATGAGAAGTTCACAGTATATCATAGTAATATCATTTATGACAGTGTTATTTTTTTCTTTTTACATTAAATATTACATATATGTATATAATATAATGTGTATTTCCATTACAGGAATAGGTCTTAAATTTCATATAAGGTGGTATTAAAAAGGTCTTAAATGTAACTTGCTCATATCTGCAGAAACTAAATCCTGACTGGAAATCCTCACCGATAGCATTTCTCTCTAAGAAGAGAAGCTTAATTGCCAGGTATGTTTACACATACGAGGAATTTGTTTTCATGACCGAAGCTTCCGCAGTGCAACAGGATGACAGTTACAGGACAAAAACACAGATAATAAAAGAATAAAAATAGAACAAGTAAATGGGGAATAACAATATACAAAAAGACAGATGTAATACAACTGTCAATTTGTATAGCGGAGAGGATACTGCCTTTACTAGTATCTTTGACAGAAAAGGGAGATTTGAGATTGGTCTGTATTTAACTAATTCTCTAGGATCAAGTTGTTGTTTTTTTTAATGAGAGGCTTAATAAAGCCAGTTTAAAGGTTTTTGGGGGCATATCGTAATGACAAATTAATAATATTTCTACAGTATTAAGCCTCACATGTCAATTATACATCAGATTGCTTAATTTTTTTTTTTTAAATATACATGGTATTCTAATGTTATACTAAATCTAAAATTTAAAGATGGGGGGTGGGGGTGGGAAAGCCCTTAGGCCTGGTTTCACAGACAGGGCTTATACTATGCCAGGATTAGGCCATAGTTCAATTAGGACATTTTAAGTCATTTTTATAAACATGCCTTACAAAAAACATTACTGGTGTCCCTCTTGAGACAAAACAAAGGCACTGATATATTTTAAGATCAGTCAGTGCAAGTTTCTTTAAGTTGAAACAGCTCAGACTTGCATTTTAATCTGGGACTAGGCTTAAGCCTTGTCTGTGAAACCGGGGGTTAATTTGTTTCCCCAGGGGCATTTGTCCAGTTTGGTAGCATTTCGTAAATTATGTCAGGCCGCAAAGAGGGTGGATGTGAAAAGCGGGCCTTACATGTCGGAAACACAACCACCCTGAATATTCTTTTATTTCACCTTCAAAATGTGTGATTTCAAGCTAGCCTTATCCCTCTTTTAACACACTGTGTTTGTTCCTCTTCGTCAGCAGAGACATCATGTGAGAGAGAGGCTAGGTGAGGAGGAGAGAAGGGAGAAGGAGAATGAGAGGAAAAGATGTTATGAGCGAACAGGAGAGAGGCGTCGCTCTCCTTTCCCTCTTACATCTATTTCCTCACCATTCTGTCCATCTCTCTTCACTTCATCTGAGGATGGATGGAAAGCTTCAGCACAACTCAAAGGTGAGGAAGACTTGGGGTGATATGACCAATCTTAAAAATGTGGTTTTACAAATGCATGTTTTTCAAAGGCGCACCCAGGTTCCTAGCTGATGACGAAGAATTAACAGAGCAGCCATAGTGTTAGAGTGTTCTAGGTTATTACATGCGGAGGTTTTTTGTCAAATAATTAAAACCTCTGTTTGTTTATTTCCAGTAGGAAATTAGTAGTCATCCAGTTTTTTTTATATCAACTATGCATTCTGTTGTTTTTTTCAAATTGGTATGTTTCATCAGGCAGCAAAGAAATATAAGCTGAGTATCATCAGCATAACAGTGAAACTAACACACTGTTTTCATGATGATATTTCCCAAGGGTAACATGTAAAGCGTGAAAAGCAACGGTCCTAGTACTGAACCTTGTGGTACTCCATACTGCACTTGTGATCGGTATGATACCTCATCATTCATTGCTACGAGCTGATAAAAATGTAAAACTAACTTGAATGCAATGTAAGTCGCTTTGGATAAAAGCGTCTGCTAAATGCATAAATGTAAATGTTATGAACTGATGACGGTCAGATAATTAAGAATTGAACCATTCCAATGCACTTCCACTAATGCCAACATAATTTTGTAGTCTTTTCAAAAGAATGTTGTGGTCGATCGTGTCAAATGCATAGCTTAAGATCCAGTAGCACTAATAGAGAGATACAATCACGATCGGATGATAAGAGCAGGTCATTTGTTACTCTGATGAGAGCATTCTCAGTACTATGCAGGTCCTTAAAAAGTCTTCAAATGTCTTAAATAACGTTTCTACACAGTAAATGCAGTTATTTTTACGCTGTTGTTGACATCCTATCTAAAATGTGATTTAGCCAAAACAACAAAACCACAACAATAACATTACCACTTTAATATGTCTTGCAATATCCGTGCGTGCAAAGGTTCTGCGCAATCCTCTTGTTCAATATTCTCTGGGTCTGAATTGATTTTGCAAGCTAACCAATCACAACACATTTTGTTTTTCAGAAGGCAGGCCTTCATCAACTAATCGAGTCGTTTGTGTCAGGCTTGGGAGAAAGGTATTGTAATAATGTAAATTATGTGAAAAATAATGCGATTTTTGAACCACCAAGCTTGAGAGCATGTTCTACTACACCCCCAAAACAAAATCAAGACTTCGTAAAAGAGCATAATAGGATCCCCTTTAAATATATATTGGTCACATTACCGCTAAAATATCTTTTTCAGTCTGACGGACCGAATGACTGTTTGCAATCAGTGAACAGACCGAAGATTTTTTTTCTTCCCCTGTAGGTAAAGTATGCATTTTTTCCCCCAAAACTTCATTTGTAAATCATTAATTTTGCAGTGTAAATTATTTAATCTGACTGGTAACAGCCTTATAGTGTATATTGAATTCATTGATGAATTGTAATAATTTGACATGAAAGATGATGCATTTAAAAAGGCTGAAAAAAGTCTTTGTAAAGGTAAATAAAAATATGCAGATTTAAGTATGTAAAAGCTTAGCGAACGCTGAAAATATTGCTTCAGAATAAATTTAGACCACCAAAAATCTCAGTGATGCAGTATGTTTGTGGGGATATTTTGTATGGAATATTGTCTGCTGATATGAGAAGTTCACAGTATATCATAGTAATATCATTTATGACAGTGTTATTTTTTTCTTTTTACATTAAACACATTAAATATTACATATGTGTATATAATATAATGTGTATTTCCATTACAGGAATAGGTCTTAAATTTCATATAAGGTGGTATTAAAAAGGTCTTAAATGTAACTTGCTCATATCTGCAGAAACTAAATCCTGACTGGAAATCCTCACCGATAGCATTTCTCTCTAAGAAGAGAAGCTTAATTGCCAGGTATGTTTACACATACGAGGAATTTGTTTTCATGACCGAAGCTTCCGCAGTGCAACAGGATGACAGTTACAGGACAAAAACACAGATAATAAAAGAATAAAAATAGAACAAGTAAATGGGGAATAACAATATACAAAAAGACAGATGTAATACAACTGTCAATTTGTATAGCGGAGAGGATACTGCCTTTACTAGTATCTTTGACAGAAAAGGGAGATTTGAGATTGGTCTGTATTTAACTAATTCTCTAGGATCAAGTTGTTGTTTTTTTTAATGAGAGGCTTAATAAAGCCAGTTTAAAGGTTTTTGGGGGCATATCGTAATGACAAATTAATAATATTTCTACAGTATTAAGCCTCACATGTCAATTATACATCAGATTGCTTAATTTTTTTTTTTTAAATATACATGGTATTCTAATGTTATACTAAATCTAAAATTTAAAGATGGGGGGTGGGGGTGGGAAAGCCCTTAGGCCTGGTTTCACAGACAGGGCTTATACTATGCCAGGATTAGGCCATAGTTCAATTAGGACATTTTAAGTCATTTTTATAAACATGCCTTACAAAAAACATTACTGGTGTCCCTCTTGAGACAAAACAAAGGCACTGATATATTTTAAGATCAGTCAGTGCAAGTTTCTTTAAGTTGAAACAGCTCAGACTTGCATTTTAATCTGGGACTAGGCTTAAGCCTTGTCTGTGAAACCGGGGGTTAATTTGTTTCCCCAGGGGCATTTGTCCAGTTTGGTAGCATTTCGTAAATTATGTCAGGCCGCAAAGAGGGTGGATGTGAAAAGCGGGCCTTACATGTCGGAAACACAACCACCCTGAATATTCTTTTATTTCACCTTCAAAATGTGTGATTTCAAGCTAGCCTTATCCCTCTTTTAACACACTGTGTTTGTTCCTCTTCGTCAGCAGAGACATCATGTGAGAGAGAGGCTAGGTGAGGAGGAGAGAAGGGAGAAGGAGAATGAGAGGAAAAGATGTTATGAGCGAACAGGAGAGAGGCGTCGCTCTCCTTTCCCTCTTACATCTATTTCCTCACCATTCTGTCCATCTCTCTTCACTTCATCTGAGGATGGATGGAAAGCTTCAGCACAACTCAAAGGTGAGGAAGACTTGGGGTGATATGACCAATCTTAAAAATGTGGTTTTACAAATGCATGTTTTTCAAAGGCGCACCCAGGTTCCTAGCTGATGACGAAGAATTAACAGAGCAGCCATAGTGTTAGAGTGTTCTAGGTTATTACATGCGGAGGTTTTTTGTCAAATAATTAAAACCTCTGTTTGTTTATTTCCAGTAGGAAATTAGTAGTCATCCAGTTTTTTTTATATCAACTATGCATTCTGTTGTTTTTTTCAAATTGGTATGTTTCATCAGGCAGCAAAGAAATATAAGCTGAGTATCATCAGCATAACAGTGAAACTAACACACTGTTTTCATGATGATATTTCCCAAGGGTAACATGTAAAGCGTGAAAAGCAACGGTCCTAGTACTGAACCTTGTGGTACTCCATACTGCACTTGTGATCGGTATGATACCTCATCATTCATTGCTACGAGCTGATAAAAATGTAAAACTAACTTGAATGCAATGTAAGTCGCTTTGGATAAAAGCGTCTGCTAAATGCATAAATGTAAATGTTATGAACTGATGACGGTCAGATAATTAAGAATTGAACCATTCCAATGCACTTCCACTAATGCCAACATAATTTTGTAGTCTTTTCAAAAGAATGTTGTGGTCGATCGTGTCAAATGCATAGCTTAAGATCCAGTAGCACTAATAGAGAGATACAATCACGATCGGATGATAAGAGCAGGTCATTTGTTACTCTGATGAGAGCATTCTCAGTACTATGCAGGTCCTTAAAAAGTCTTCAAATGTCTTAAATAACGTTTCTACACAGTAAATGCAGTTATTTTTACGCTGTTGTTGACATCCTATCTAAAATGTGATTTAGCCAAAACAACAAAACCACAACAATAACATTACCACTTTAATATGTCTTGCAATATCCGTGCGTGCAAAGGTTCTGCGCAATCCTCTTGTTCAATATTCTCTGGGTCTGAATTGATTTTGCAAGCTAACCAATCACAACACATTTTGTTTTTCAGAAGGCAGGCCTTCATCAACTAATCGAGTCGTTTGTGTCAGGCTTGGGAGAAAGGTATTGTAATAATGTAAATTATGTGAAAAATAATGCGATTTTTGAACCACCAAGCTTGAGAGCATGTTCTACTACACCCCCAAAACAAAATCAAGACTTCGTAAAAGAGCATAATAGGATCCCCTTTAAATATATATTGGTCACATTACCGCTAAAATATCTTTTTCAGTCTGACGGACCGAATGACTGTTTGCAATCAGTGAACAGACCGAAGATTTTTTTTCTTCCCCTGTAGGTAAAGTATGCATTTTTTCCCCCAAAACTTCATTTGTAAATCATTAATTTTGCAGTGTAAATTATTTAATCTGATTGGTAACAGCCTTATAGTGTATATTGAATTCATTGATGAATTGTAATAATTTGACATGAAAGATGATGCATTTAAAAAGGCTGAAAAAAGTCTTTGTAAAGGTAAATAAAAATATGCAGATTTAAGTATGTAAAAGCTTAGCGAACGCTGAAAATATTGCTTCAGAATAAATTTAGACCACCAAAAATCTCAGTGATGCAGTATGTTTGTGGGGATATTTTGTATGGAATATTGTCTGCTGATATGAGAAGTTCACAGTATATCATAGTAATATCATTTATGACAGTGTTATTTTTTTCTTTTTACATTAAATATTACATATATGTATATAATATAATGTGTATTTCCATTACAGGAATAGGTCTTAAATTTCATATAAGGTGGTATTAAAAAGGTCTTAAATGTAACTTGCTCATATCTGCAGAAACTAAATCCTGACTGGAAATCCTCACCGATAGCATTTCTCTCTAAGAAGAGAAGCTTAATTGCCAGGTATGTTTACACATACGAGGAATTTGTTTTCATGACCGAAGCTTCCGCAGTGCAACAGGATGACAGTTACAGGACAAAAACACAGATAATAAAAGAATAAAAATAGAACAAGTAAATGGGGAATAACAATATACAAAAAGACAGATGTAATACAACTGTCAATTTGTATAGCGGAGAGGATACTGCCTTTACTAGTATCTTTGACAGAAAAGGGAGATTTGAGATTGGTCTGTATTTAACTAATTCTCTAGGATCAAGTTGTTGTTTTTTTTAATGAGAGGCTTAATAAAGCCAGTTTAAAGGTTTTTGGGGGCATATCGTAATGACAATGACAAATTAATAATATTTCTACAGTATTAAGCCTCACATGTCAATTATACATCAGATTGCTTAATTTTTTTTTTTTAAATATACATGGTATTCTAATGTTATACTAAATCTAAAATTTAAAGATGGGGGGTGGGGGTGGGAAAGCCCTTAGGCCTGGTTTCACAGACAGGGCTTATACTATGCCAGGATTAGGCCATAGTTCAATTAGGACATTTTAAGTCATTTTTATAAACATGCCTTACAAAAAACATTACTGGTGTCCCTCTTGAGACAAAACAAAGGCACTGATATATTTTAAGATCAGTCAGTGCAAGTTTCTTTAAGTTGAAACAGCTCAGACTTGCATTTTAATCTGGGACTAGGCTTAAGCCTTGTCTGTGAAACCGGGGGTTAATTTGTTTCCCCAGGGGCATTTGTCCAGTTTGGTAGCATTTCGTAAATTATGTCAGGCCGCAAAGAGGGTGGATGTGAAAAGCGGGCCTTACATGTCGGAAACACAACCACCCTGAATATTCTTTTATTTCACCTTCAAAATGTGTGATTTCAAGCTAGCCTTATCCCTCTTTTAACACACTGTGTTTGTTCCTCTTCGTCAGCAGAGACATCATGTGAGAGAGAGGCTAGGTGAGGAGGAGAGAAGGGAGAAGGAGAATGAGAGGAAAAGATGTTATGAGCGAACAGGAGAGAGGCGTCGCTCTCCTTTCCCTCTTACATCTATTTCCTCACCATTCTGTCCATCTCTCTTCACTTCATCTGAGGATGGATGGAAAGCTTCAGCACAACTCAAAGGTGAGGAAGACTTGGGGTGATATGACCAATCTTAAAAATGTGGTTTTACAAATGCATGTTTTTCAAAGGCGCACCCAGGTTCCTAGCTGATGACGAAGAATTAACAGAGCAGCCATAGTGTTAGAGTGTTCTAGGTTATTACATGCGGAGGTTTTTTGTCAAATAATTAAAACCTCTGTTTGTTTATTTCCAGTAGGAAATTAGTAGTCATCCAGTTTTTTTTATATCAACTATGCATTCTGTTGTTTTTTTCAAATTGGTATGTTTCATCAGGCAGCAAAGAAATATAAGCTGAGTATCATCAGCATAACAGTGAAACTAACACACTGTTTTCATGATGATATTTCCCAAGGGTAACATGTAAAGCGTGAAAAGCAACGGTCCTAGTACTGAACCTTGTGGTACTCCATACTGCACTTGTGATCGGTATGATACCTCATCATTCATTGCTACGAGCTGATAAAAATGTAAAACTAACTTGAATGCAATGTAAGTCGCTTTGGATAAAAGCGTCTGCTAAATGCATAAATGTAAATGTTATGAACTGATGACGGTCAGATAATTAAGAATTGAACCATTCCAATGCACTTCCACTAATGCCAACATAATTTTGTAGTCTTTTCAAAAGAATGTTGTGGTCGATCGTGTCAAATGCATAGCTTAAGATCCAGTAGCACTAATAGAGAGATACAATCACGATCGGATGATAAGAGCAGGTCATTTGTTACTCTGATGAGAGCATTCTCAGTACTATGCAGGTCCTTAAAAAGTCTTCAAATGTCTTAAATAACGTTTCTACACAGTAAATGCAGTTATTTTTACGCTGTTGTTGACATCCTATCTAAAATGTGATTTAGCCAAAACAACAAAACCACAACAATAACATTACCACTTTAATATGTCTTGCAATATCCGTGCGTGCAAAGGTTCTGCGCAATCCTCTTGTTCAATATTCTCTGGGTCTGAATTGATTTTGCAAGCTAACCAATCACAACACATTTTGTTTTTCAGAAGGCAGGCCTTCATCAACTAATCGAGTCGTTTGTGTCAGGCTTGGGAGAAAGGTATTGTAATAATGTAAATTATGTGAAAAATAATGCGATTTTTGAACCACCAAGCTTGAGAGCATGTTCTACTACACCCCCAAAACAAAATCAAGACTTCGTAAAAGAGCATAATAGGATCCCCTTTAAATATATATTGGTCACATTACCGCTAAAATATCTTTTTCAGTCTGACGGACCGAATGACTGTTTGCAATCAGTGAACAGACCGAAGATTTTTTTTCTTCCCCTGTAGGTAAAGTATGCATTTTTTCCCCCAAAACTTCATTTGTAAATCATTAATTTTGCAGTGTAAATTATTTAATCTGACTGGTAACAGCCTTATAGTGTATATTGAATTCATTGATGAATTGTAATAATTTGACATGAAAGATGATGCATTTAAAAAGGCTGAAAAAAGTCTTTGTAAAGGTAAATAAAAATATGCAGATTTAAGTATGTAAAAGCTTAGCGAACGCTGAAAATATTGCTTCAGAATAAATTTAGACCACCAAAAATCTCAGTGATGCAGTATGTTTGTGGGGATATTTTGTATGGAATATTGTCTGCTGATATGAGAAGTTCACAGTATATCATAGTAATATCATTTATGACAGTGTTATTTTTTTCTTTTTACATTAAACACATTAAATATTACATATGTGTATATAATATAATGTGTATTTCCATTACAGGAATAGGTCTTAAATTTCATATAAGGTGGTATTAAAAAGGTCTTAAATGTAACTTGCTCATATCTGCAGAAACTAAATCCTGACTGGAAATCCTCACCGATAGCATTTCTCTCTAAGAAGAGAAGCTTAATTGCCAGGTATGTTTACACATACGAGGAATTTGTTTTCATGACCGAAGCTTCCGCAGTGCAACAGGATGACAGTTACAGGACAAAAACACAGATAATAAAAGAATAAAAATAGAACAAGTAAATGGGGAATAACAATATACAAAAAGACAGATGTAATACAACTGTCAATTTGTATAGCGGAGAGGATACTGCCTTTACTAGTATCTTTGACAGAAAAGGGAGATTTGAGATTGGTCTGTATTTAACTAATTCTCTAGGATCAAGTTGTTGTTTTTTTTAATGAGAGGCTTAATAAAGCCAGTTTAAAGGTTTTTGGGGGCATATCGTAATGACAAATTAATAATATTTCTACAGTATTAAGCCTCACATGTCAATTATACATCAGATTGCTTAATTTTTTTTTTTTAAATATACATGGTATTCTAATGTTATACTAAATCTAAAATTTAAAGATGGGGGGTGGGGGTGGGAAAGCCCTTAGGCCTGGTTTCACAGACAGGGCTTATACTATGCCAGGATTAGGCCATAGTTCAATTAGGACATTTTAAGTCATTTTTATAAACATGCCTTACAAAAAACATTACTGGTGTCCCTCTTGAGACAAAACAAAGGCACTGATATATTTTAAGATCAGTCAGTGCAAGTTTCTTTAAGTTGAAACAGCTCAGACTTGCATTTTAATCTGGGACTAGGCTTAAGCCTTGTCTGTGAAACCGGGGGTTAATTTGTTTCCCCAGGGGCATTTGTCCAGTTTGGTAGCATTTCGTAAATTATGTCAGGCCGCAAAGAGGGTGGATGTGAAAAGCGGGCCTTACATGTCGGAAACACAACCACCCTGAATATTCTTTTATTTCACCTTCAAAATGTGTGATTTCAAGCTAGCCTTATCCCTCTTTTAACACACTGTGTTTGTTCCTCTTCGTCAGCAGAGACATCATGTGAGAGAGAGGCTAGGTGAGGAGGAGAGAAGGGAGAAGGAGAATGAGAGGAAAAGATGTTATGAGCGAACAGGAGAGAGGCGTCGCTCTCCTTTCCCTCTTACATCTATTTCCTCACCATTCTGTCCATCTCTCTTCACTTCATCTGAGGATGGATGGAAAGCTTCAGCACAACTCAAAGGTGAGGAAGACTTGGGGTGATATGACCAATCTTAAAAATGTGGTTTTACAAATGCATGTTTTTCAAAGGCGCACCCAGGTTCCTAGCTGATGACGAAGAATTAACAGAGCAGCCATAGTGTTAGAGTGTTCTAGGTTATTACATGCGGAGGTTTTTTGTCAAATAATTAAAACCTCTGTTTGTTTATTTCCAGTAGGAAATTAGTAGTCATCCAGTTTTTTTTATATCAACTATGCATTCTGTTGTTTTTTTCAAATTGGTATGTTTCATCAGGCAGCAAAGAAATATAAGCTGAGTATCATCAGCATAACAGTGAAACTAACACACTGTTTTCATGATGATATTTCCCAAGGGTAACATGTAAAGCGTGAAAAGCAACGGTCCTAGTACTGAACCTTGTGGTACTCCATACTGCACTTGTGATCGGTATGATACCTCATCATTCATTGCTACGAGCTGATAAAAATGTAAAACTAACTTGAATGCAATGTAAGTCGCTTTGGATAAAAGCGTCTGCTAAATGCATAAATGTAAATGTTATGAACTGATGACGGTCAGATAATTAAGAATTGAACCATTCCAATGCACTTCCACTAATGCCAACATAATTTTGTAGTCTTTTCAAAAGAATGTTGTGGTCGATCGTGTCAAATGCATAGCTTAAGATCCAGTAGCACTAATAGAGAGATACAATCACGATCGGATGATAAGAGCAGGTCATTTGTTACTCTGATGAGAGCATTCTCAGTACTATGCAGGTCCTTAAAAAGTCTTCAAATGTCTTAAATAACGTTTCTACACAGTAAATGCAGTTATTTTTACGCTGTTGTTGACATCCTATCTAAAATGTGATTTAGCCAAAACAACAAAACCACAACAATAACATTACCACTTTAATATGTCTTGCAATATCCGTGCGTGCAAAGGTTCTGCGCAATCCTCTTGTTCAATATTCTCTGGGTCTGAATTGATTTTGCAAGCTAACCAATCACAACACATTTTGTTTTTCAGAAGGCAGGCCTTCATCAACTAATCGAGTCGTTTGTGTCAGGCTTGGGAGAAAGGTATTGTAATAATGTAAATTATGTGAAAAATAATGCGATTTTTGAACCACCAAGCTTGAGAGCATGTTCTACTACACCCCCAAAACAAAATCAAGACTTCGTAAAAGAGCATAATAGGATCCCCTTTAAATATATATTGGTCACATTACCGCTAAAATATCTTTTTCAGTCTGACGGACCGAATGACTGTTTGCAATCAGTGAACAGACCGAAGATTTTTTTTCTTCCCCTGTAGGTAAAGTATGCATTTTTTCCCCCAAAACTTCATTTGTAAATCATTAATTTTGCAGTGTAAATTATTTAATCTGACTGGTAACAGCCTTATAGTGTATATTGAATTCATTGATGAATTGTAATAATTTGACATGAAAGATGATGCATTTAAAAAGGCTGAAAAAAGTCTTTGTAAAGGTAAATAAAAATATGCAGATTTAAGTATGTAAAAGCTTAGCGAACGCTGAAAATATTGCTTCAGAATAAATTTAGACCACCAAAAATCTCAGTGATGCAGTATGTTTGTGGGGATATTTTGTATGGAATATTGTCTGCTGATATGAGAAGTTCACAGTATATCATAGTAATATCATTTATGACAGTGTTATTTTTTTCTTTTTACATTAAACACATTAAATATTACATATGTGTATATAATATAATGTGTATTTCCATTACAGGAATAGGTCTTAAATTTCATATAAGGTGGTATTAAAAAGGTCTTAAATGTAACTTGCTCATATCTGCAGAAACTAAATCCTGACTGGAAATCCTCACCGATAGCATTTCTCTCTAAGAAGAGAAGCTTAATTGCCAGGTATGTTTACACATACGAGGAATTTGTTTTCATGACCGAAGCTTCCGCAGTGCAACAGGATGACAGTTACAGGACAAAAACACAGATAATAAAAGAATAAAAATAGAACAAGTAAATGGGGAATAACAATATACAAAAAGACAGATGTAATACAACTGTCAATTTGTATAGCGGAGAGGATACTGCCTTTACTAGTATCTTTGACAGAAAAGGGAGATTTGAGATTGGTCTGTATTTAACTAATTCTCTAGGATCAAGTTGTTGTTTTTTTTAATGAGAGGCTTAATAAAGCCAGTTTAAAGGTTTTTGGGGGCATATCGTAATGACAAATTAATAATATTTCTACAGTATTAAGCCTCACATGTCAATTATACATCAGATTGCTTAATTTTTTTTTTTTAAATATACATGGTATTCTAATGTTATACTAAATCTAAAATTTAAAGATGGGGGGTGGGGGTGGGAAAGCCCTTAGGCCTGGTTTCACAGACAGGGCTTATACTATGCCAGGATTAGGCCATAGTTCAATTAGGACATTTTAAGTCATTTTTATAAACATGCCTTACAAAAAACATTACTGGTGTCCCTCTTGAGACAAAACAAAGGCACTGATATATTTTAAGATCAGTCAGTGCAAGTTTCTTTAAGTTGAAACAGCTCAGACTTGCATTTTAATCTGGGACTAGGCTTAAGCCTTGTCTGTGAAACCGGGGGTTAATTTGTTTCCCCAGGGGCATTTGTCCAGTTTGGTAGCATTTCGTAAATTATGTCAGGCCGCAAAGAGGGTGGATGTGAAAAGCGGGCCTTACATGTCGGAAACACAACCACCCTGAATATTCTTTTATTTCACCTTCAAAATGTGTGATTTCAAGCTAGCCTTATCCCTCTTTTAACACACTGTGTTTGTTCCTCTTCGTCAGCAGAGACATCATGTGAGAGAGAGGCTAGGTGAGGAGGAGAGAAGGGAGAAGGAGAATGAGAGGAAAAGATGTTATGAGCGAACAGGAGAGAGGCGTCGCTCTCCTTTCCCTCTTACATCTATTTCCTCACCATTCTGTCCATCTCTCTTCACTTCATCTGAGGATGGATGGAAAGCTTCAGCACAACTCAAAGGTGAGGAAGACTTGGGGTGATATGACCAATCTTAAAAATGTGGTTTTACAAATGCATGTTTTTCAAAGGCGCACCCAGGTTCCTAGCTGATGACGAAGAATTAACAGAGCAGCCATAGTGTTAGAGTGTTCTAGGTTATTACATGCGGAGGTTTTTTGTCAAATAATTAAAACCTCTGTTTGTTTATTTCCAGTAGGAAATTAGTAGTCATCCAGTTTTTTTTATATCAACTATGCATTCTGTTGTTTTTTTCAAATTGGTATGTTTCATCAGGCAGCAAAGAAATATAAGCTGAGTATCATCAGCATAACAGTGAAACTAACACACTGTTTTCATGATGATATTTCCCAAGGGTAACATGTAAAGCGTGAAAAGCAACGGTCCTAGTACTGAACCTTGTGGTACTCCATACTGCACTTGTGATCGGTATGATACCTCATCATTCATTGCTACGAGCTGATAAAAATGTAAAACTAACTTGAATGCAATGTAAGTCGCTTTGGATAAAAGCGTCTGCTAAATGCATAAATGTAAATGTTATGAACTGATGACGGTCAGATAATTAAGAATTGAACCATTCCAATGCACTTCCACTAATGCCAACATAATTTTGTAGTCTTTTCAAAAGAATGTTGTGGTCGATCGTGTCAAATGCATAGCTTAAGATCCAGTAGCACTAATAGAGAGATACAATCACGATCGGATGATAAGAGCAGGTCATTTGTTACTCTGATGAGAGCATTCTCAGTACTATGCAGGTCCTTAAAAAGTCTTCAAATGTCTTAAATAACGTTTCTACACAGTAAATGCAGTTATTTTTACGCTGTTGTTGACATCCTATCTAAAATGTGATTTAGCCAAAACAACAAAACCACAACAATAACATTACCACTTTAATATGTCTTGCAATATCCGTGCGTGCAAAGGTTCTGCGCAATCCTCTTGTTCAATATTCTCTGGGTCTGAATTGATTTTGCAAGCTAACCAATCACAACACATTTTGTTTTTCAGAAGGCAGGCCTTCATCAACTAATCGAGTCGTTTGTGTCAGGCTTGGGAGAAAGGTATTGTAATAATGTAAATTATGTGAAAAATAATGCGATTTTTGAACCACCAAGCTTGAGAGCATGTTCTACTACACCCCCAAAACAAAATCAAGACTTCGTAAAAGAGCATAATAGGATCCCCTTTAAATATATATTGGTCACATTACCGCTAAAATATCTTTTTCAGTCTGACGGACCGAATGACTGTTTGCAATCAGTGAACAGACCGAAGATTTTTTTTCTTCCCCTGTAGGTAAAGTATGCATTTTTTCCCCCAAAACTTCATTTGTAAATCATTAATTTTGCAGTGTAAATTATTTAATCTGACTGGTAACAGCCTTATAGTGTATATTGAATTCATTGATGAATTGTAATAATTTGACATGAAAGATGATGCATTTAAAAAGGCTGAAAAAAGTCTTTGTAAAGGTAAATAAAAATATGCAGATTTAAGTATGTAAAAGCTTAGCGAACGCTGAAAATATTGCTTCAGAATAAATTTAGACCACCAAAAATCTCAGTGATGCAGTATGTTTGTGGGGATATTTTGTATGGAATATTGTCTGCTGATATGAGAAGTTCACAGTATATCATAGTAATATCATTTATGACAGTGTTATTTTTTTCTTTTTACATTAAACACATTAAATATTACATATGTGTGTATATAATATAATGTGTATTTCCATTACAGGAATAGGTCTTAAATTTCATATAAGGTGGTATTAAAAAGGTCTTAAATGTAACTTGCTCATATCTGCAGAAACTAAATCCTGACTGGAAATCCTCACCGATAGCATTTCTCTCTAAGAAGAGAAGCTTAATTGCCAGGTATGTTTACACATACGAGGAATTTGTTTTCATGACCGAAGCTTCCGCAGTGCAACAGGATGACAGTTACAGGACAAAAACACAGATAATAAAAGAATAAAAATAGAACAAGTAAATGGGGAATAACAATATACAAAAAGACAGATGTAATACAACTGTCAATTTGTATAGCGGAGAGGATACTGCCTTTACTAGTATCTTTGACAGAAAAGGGAGATTTGAGATTGGTCTGTATTTAACTAATTCTCTAGGATCAAGTTGTTGTTTTTTTTAATGAGAGGCTTAATAAAGCCAGTTTAAAGGTTTTTGGGGGCATATCGTAATGACAAATTAATAATATTTCTACAGTATTAAGCCTCACATGTCAATTATACATCAGATTGCTTAATTTTTTTTTTTTAAATATACATGGTATTCTAATGTTATACTAAATCTAAAATTTAAAGATGGGGGGTGGGGGTGGGAAAGCCCTTAGGCCTGGTTTCACAGACAGGGCTTATACTATGCCAGGATTAGGCCATAGTTCAATTAGGACATTTTAAGTCATTTTTATAAACATGCCTTACAAAAAACATTACTGGTGTCCCTCTTGAGACAAAACAAAGGCACTGATATATTTTAAGATCAGTCAGTGCAAGTTTCTTTAAGTTGAAACAGCTCAGACTTGCATTTTAATCTGGGACTAGGCTTAAGCCTTGTCTGTGAAACCGGGGGTTAATTTGTTTCCCCAGGGGCATTTGTCCAGTTTGGTAGCATTTCGTAAATTATGTCAGGCCGCAAAGAGGGTGGATGTGAAAAGCGGGCCTTACATGTCGGAAACACAACCACCCTGAATATTCTTTTATTTCACCTTCAAAATGTGTGATTTCAAGCTAGCCTTATCCCTCTTTTAACACACTGTGTTTGTTCCTCTTCGTCAGCAGAGACATCATGTGAGAGAGAGGCTAGGTGAGGAGGAGAGAAGGGAGAAGGAGAATGAGAGGAAAAGATGTTATGAGCGAACAGGAGAGAGGCGTCGCTCTCCTTTCCCTCTTACATCTATTTCCTCACCATTCTGTCCATCTCTCTTCACTTCATCTGAGGATGGATGGAAAGCTTCAGCACAACTCAAAGGTGAGGAAGACTTGGGGTGATATGACCAATCTTAAAAATGTGGTTTTACAAATGCATGTTTTTCAAAGGCGCACCCAGGTTCCTAGCTGATGACGAAGAATTAACAGAGCAGCCATAGTGTTAGAGTGTTCTAGGTTATTACATGCGGAGGTTTTTTGTCAAATAATTAAAACCTCTGTTTGTTTATTTCCAGTAGGAAATTAGTAGTCATCCAGTTTTTTTTATATCAACTATGCATTCTGTTGTTTTTTTCAAATTGGTATGTTTCATCAGGCAGCAAAGAAATATAAGCTGAGTATCATCAGCATAACAGTGAAACTAACACACTGTTTTCATGATGATATTTCCCAAGGGTAACATGTAAAGCGTGAAAAGCAACGGTCCTAGTACTGAACCTTGTGGTACTCCATACTGCACTTGTGATCGGTATGATACCTCATCATTCATTGCTACGAGCTGATAAAAATGTAAAACTAACTTGAATGCAATGTAAGTCGCTTTGGATAAAAGCGTCTGCTAAATGCATAAATGTAAATGTTATGAACTGATGACGGTCAGATAATTAAGAATTGAACCATTCCAATGCACTTCCACTAATGCCAACATAATTTTGTAGTCTTTTCAAAAGAATGTTGTGGTCGATCGTGTCAAATGCATAGCTTAAGATCCAGTAGCACTAATAGAGAGATACAATCACGATCGGATGATAAGAGCAGGTCATTTGTTACTCTGATGAGAGCATTCTCAGTACTATGCAGGTCCTTAAAAAGTCTTCAAATGTCTTAAATAACGTTTCTACACAGTAAATGCAGTTATTTTTACGCTGTTGTTGACATCCTATCTAAAATGTGATTTAGCCAAAACAACAAAACCACAACAATAACATTACCACTTTAATATGTCTTGCAATATCCGTGCGTGCAAAGGTTCTGCGCAATCCTCTTGTTCAATATTCTCTGGGTCTGAATTGATTTTGCAAGCTAACCAATCACAACACATTTTGTTTTTCAGAAGGCAGGCCTTCATCAACTAATCGAGTCGTTTGTGTCAGGCTTGGGAGAAAGGTATTGTAATAATGTAAATTATGTGAAAAATAATGCGATTTTTGAACCACCAAGCTTGAGAGCATGTTCTACTACACCCCCAAAACAAAATCAAGACTTCGTAAAAGAGCATAATAGGATCCCCTTTAAATATATATTGGTCACATTACCGCTAAAATATCTTTTTCAGTCTGACGGACCGAATGACTGTTTGCAATCAGTGAACAGACCGAAGATTTTTTTTCTTCCCCTGTAGGTAAAGTATGCATTTTTTCCCCCAAAACTTCATTTGTAAATCATTAATTTTGCAGTGTAAATTATTTAATCTGACTGGTAACAGCCTTATAGTGTATATTGAATTCATTGATGAATTGTAATAATTTGACATGAAAGATGATGCATTTAAAAAGGCTGAAAAAAGTCTTTGTAAAGGTAAATAAAAATATGCAGATTTAAGTATGTAAAAGCTTAGCGAACGCTGAAAATATTGCTTCAGAATAAATTTAGACCACCAAAAATCTCAGTGATGCAGTATGTTTGTGGGGATATTTTGTATGGAATATTGTCTGCTGATATGAGAAGTTCACAGTATATCATAGTAATATCATTTATGACAGTGTTATTTTTTTCTTTTTACATTAAACACATTAAATATTACATATGTGTATATAATATAATGTGTATTTCCATTACAGGAATAGGTCTTAAATTTCATATAAGGTGGTATTAAAAAGGTCTTAAATGTAACTTGCTCATATCTGCAGAAACTAAATCCTGACTGGAAATCCTCACCGATAGCATTTCTCTCTAAGAAGAGAAGCTTAATTGCCAGGTATGTTTACACATACGAGGAATTTGTTTTCATGACCGAAGCTTCCGCAGTGCAACAGGATGACAGTTACAGGACAAAAACACAGATAATAAAAGAATAAAAATAGAACAAGTAAATGGGGAATAACAATATACAAAAAGACAGATGTAATACAACTGTCAATTTGTATAGCGGAGAGGATACTGCCTTTACTAGTATCTTTGACAGAAAAGGGAGATTTGAGATTGGTCTGTATTTAACTAATTCTCTAGGATCAAGTTGTTGTTTTTTTTAATGAGAGGCTTAATAAAGCCAGTTTAAAGGTTTTTGGGGGCATATCGTAATGACAATGACAAATTAATAATATTTCTACAGTATTAAGCCTCACATGTCAATTATACATCAGATTGCTTAATTTTTTTTTTTTAAATATACATGGTATTCTAATGTTATACTAAATCTAAAATTTAAAGATGGGGGGTGGGGGTGGGAAAGCCCTTAGGCCTGGTTTCACAGACAGGGCTTATACTATGCCAGGATTAGGCCATAGTTCAATTAGGACATTTTAAGTCATTTTTATAAACATGCCTTACAAAAAACATTACTGGTGTCCCTCTTGAGACAAAACAAAGGCACTGATATATTTTAAGATCAGTCAGTGCAAGTTTCTTTAAGTTGAAACAGCTCAGACTTGCATTTTAATCTGGGACTAGGCTTAAGCCTTGTCTGTGAAACCGGGGGTTAATTTGTTTCCCCAGGGGCATTTGTCCAGTTTGGTAGCATTTCGTAAATTATGTCAGGCCGCAAAGAGGGTGGATGTGAAAAGCGGGCCTTACATGTCGGAAACACAACCACCCTGAATATTCTTTTATTTCACCTTCAAAATGTGTGATTTCAAGCTAGCCTTATCCCTCTTTTAACACACTGTGTTTGTTCCTCTTCGTCAGCAGAGACATCATGTGAGAGAGAGGCTAGGTGAGGAGGAGAGAAGGGAGAAGGAGAATGAGAGGAAAAGATGTTATGAGCGAACAGGAGAGAGGCGTCGCTCTCCTTTCCCTCTTACATCTATTTCCTCACCATTCTGTCCATCTCTCTTCACTTCATCTGAGGATGGATGGAAAGCTTCAGCACAACTCAAAGGTGAGGAAGACTTGGGGTGATATGACCAATCTTAAAAATGTGGTTTTACAAATGCATGTTTTTCAAAGGCGCACCCAGGTTCCTAGCTGATGACGAAGAATTAACAGAGCAGCCATAGTGTTAGAGTGTTCTAGGTTATTACATGCGGAGGTTTTTTGTCAAATAATTAAAACCTCTGTTTGTTTATTTCCAGTAGGAAATTAGTAGTCATCCAGTTTTTTTTATATCAACTATGCATTCTGTTGTTTTTTTCAAATTGGTATGTTTCATCAGGCAGCAAAGAAATATAAGCTGAGTATCATCAGCATAACAGTGAAACTAACACACTGTTTTCATGATGATATTTCCCAAGGGTAACATGTAAAGCGTGAAAAGCAACGGTCCTAGTACTGAACCTTGTGGTACTCCATACTGCACTTGTGATCGGTATGATACCTCATCATTCATTGCTACGAGCTGATAAAAATGTAAAACTAACTTGAATGCAATGTAAGTCGCTTTGGATAAAAGCGTCTGCTAAATGCATAAATGTAAATGTTATGAACTGATGACGGTCAGATAATTAAGAATTGAACCATTCCAATGCACTTCCACTAATGCCAACATAATTTTGTAGTCTTTTCAAAAGAATGTTGTGGTCGATCGTGTCAAATGCATAGCTTAAGATCCAGTAGCACTAATAGAGAGATACAATCACGATCGGATGATAAGAGCAGGTCATTTGTTACTCTGATGAGAGCATTCTCAGTACTATGCAGGTCCTTAAAAAGTCTTCAAATGTCTTAAATAACGTTTCTACACAGTAAATGCAGTTATTTTTACGCTGTTGTTGACATCCTATCTAAAATGTGATTTAGCCAAAACAACAAAACCACAACAATAACATTACCACTTTAATATGTCTTGCAATATCCGTGCGTGCAAAGGTTCTGCGCAATCCTCTTGTTCAATATTCTCTGGGTCTGAATTGATTTTGCAAGCTAACCAATCACAACACATTTTGTTTTTCAGAAGGCAGGCCTTCATCAACTAATCGAGTCGTTTGTGTCAGGCTTGGGAGAAAGGTATTGTAATAATGTAAATTATGTGAAAAATAATGCGATTTTTGAACCACCAAGCTTGAGAGCATGTTCTACTACACCCCCAAAACAAAATCAAGACTTCGTAAAAGAGCATAATAGGATCCCCTTTAAATATATATTGGTCACATTACCGCTAAAATATCTTTTTCAGTCTGACGGACCGAATGACTGTTTGCAATCAGTGAACAGACCGAAGATTTTTTTTCTTCCCCTGTAGGTAAAGTATGCATTTTTTCCCCCAAAACTTCATTTGTAAATCATTAATTTTGCAGTGTAAATTATTTAATCTGATTGGTAACAGCCTTATAGTGTATATTGAATTCATTGATGAATTGTAATAATTTGACATGAAAGATGATGCATTTAAAAAGGCTGAAAAAAGTCTTTGTAAAGGTAAATAAAAATATGCAGATTTAAGTATGTAAAAGCTTAGCGAACGCTGAAAATATTGCTTCAGAATAAATTTAGACCACCAAAAATCTCAGTGATGCAGTATGTTTGTGGGGATATTTTGTATGGAATATTGTCTGCTGATATGAGAAGTTCACAGTATATCATAGTAATATCATTTATGACAGTGTTATTTTTTTCTTTTTACATTAAATATTACATATATGTATATAATATAATGTGTATTTCCATTACAGGAATAGGTCTTAAATTTCATATAAGGTGGTATTAAAAAGGTCTTAAATGTAACTTGCTCATATCTGCAGAAACTAAATCCTGACTGGAAATCCTCACCGATAGCATTTCTCTCTAAGAAGAGAAGCTTAATTGCCAGGTATGTTTACACATACGAGGAATTTGTTTTCATGACCGAAGCTTCCGCAGTGCAACAGGATGACAGTTACAGGACAAAAACACAGATAATAAAAGAATAAAAATAGAACAAGTAAATGGGGAATAACAATATACAAAAAGACAGATGTAATACAACTGTCAATTTGTATAGCGGAGAGGATACTGCCTTTACTAGTATCTTTGACAGAAAAGGGAGATTTGAGATTGGTCTGTATTTAACTAATTCTCTAGGATCAAGTTGTTGTTTTTTTTAATGAGAGGCTTAATAAAGCCAGTTTAAAGGTTTTTGGGGGCATATCGTAATGACAATGACAAATTAATAATATTTCTACAGTATTAAGCCTCACATGTCAATTATACATCAGATTGCTTAATTTTTTTTTTTTAAATATACATGGTATTCTAATGTTATACTAAATCTAAAATTTAAAGATGGGGGGTGGGGGTGGGAAAGCCCTTAGGCCTGGTTTCACAGACAGGGCTTATACTATGCCAGGATTAGGCCATAGTTCAATTAGGACATTTTAAGTCATTTTTATAAACATGCCTTACAAAAAACATTACTGGTGTCCCTCTTGAGACAAAACAAAGGCACTGATATATTTTAAGATCAGTCAGTGCAAGTTTCTTTAAGTTGAAACAGCTCAGACTTGCATTTTAATCTGGGACTAGGCTTAAGCCTTGTCTGTGAAACCGGGGGTTAATTTGTTTCCCCAGGGGCATTTGTCCAGTTTGGTAGCATTTCGTAAATTATGTCAGGCCGCAAAGAGGGTGGATGTGAAAAGCGGGCCTTACATGTCGGAAACACAACCACCCTGAATATTCTTTTATTTCACCTTCAAAATGTGTGATTTCAAGCTAGCCTTATCCCTCTTTTAACACACTGTGTTTGTTCCTCTTCGTCAGCAGAGACATCATGTGAGAGAGAGGCTAGGTGAGGAGGAGAGAAGGGAGAAGGAGAATGAGAGGAAAAGATGTTATGAGCGAACAGGAGAGAGGCGTCGCTCTCCTTTCCCTCTTACATCTATTTCCTCACCATTCTGTCCATCTCTCTTCACTTCATCTGAGGATGGATGGAAAGCTTCAGCACAACTCAAAGGTGAGGAAGACTTGGGGTGATATGACCAATCTTAAAAATGTGGTTTTACAAATGCATGTTTTTCAAAGGCGCACCCAGGTTCCTAGCTGATGACGAAGAATTAACAGAGCAGCCATAGTGTTAGAGTGTTCTAGGTTATTACATGCGGAGGTTTTTTGTCAAATAATTAAAACCTCTGTTTGTTTATTTCCAGTAGGAAATTAGTAGTCATCCAGTTTTTTTTATATCAACTATGCATTCTGTTGTTTTTTTCAAATTGGTATGTTTCATCAGGCAGCAAAGAAATATAAGCTGAGTATCATCAGCATAACAGTGAAACTAACACACTGTTTTCATGATGATATTTCCCAAGGGTAACATGTAAAGCGTGAAAAGCAACGGTCCTAGTACTGAACCTTGTGGTACTCCATACTGCACTTGTGATCGGTATGATACCTCATCATTCATTGCTACGAGCTGATAAAAATGTAAAACTAACTTGAATGCAATGTAAGTCGCTTTGGATAAAAGCGTCTGCTAAATGCATAAATGTAAATGTTATGAACTGATGACGGTCAGATAATTAAGAATTGAACCATTCCAATGCACTTCCACTAATGCCAACATAATTTTGTAGTCTTTTCAAAAGAATGTTGTGGTCGATCGTGTCAAATGCATAGCTTAAGATCCAGTAGCACTAATAGAGAGATACAATCACGATCGGATGATAAGAGCAGGTCATTTGTTACTCTGATGAGAGCATTCTCAGTACTATGCAGGTCCTTAAAAAGTCTTCAAATGTCTTAAATAACGTTTCTACACAGTAAATGCAGTTATTTTTACGCTGTTGTTGACATCCTATCTAAAATGTGATTTAGCCAAAACAACAAAACCACAACAATAACATTACCACTTTAATATGTCTTGCAATATCCGTGCGTGCAAAGGTTCTGCGCAATCCTCTTGTTCAATATTCTCTGGGTCTGAATTGATTTTGCAAGCTAACCAATCACAACACATTTTGTTTTTCAGAAGGCAGGCCTTCATCAACTAATCGAGTCGTTTGTGTCAGGCTTGGGAGAAAGGTATTGTAATAATGTAAATTATGTGAAAAATAATGCGATTTTTGAACCACCAAGCTTGAGAGCATGTTCTACTACACCCCCAAAACAAAATCAAGACTTCGTAAAAGAGCATAATAGGATCCCCTTTAAATATATATTGGTCACATTACCGCTAAAATATCTTTTTCAGTCTGACGGACCGAATGACTGTTTGCAATCAGTGAACAGACCGAAGATTTTTTTTCTTCCCCTGTAGGTAAAGTATGCATTTTTTCCCCCAAAACTTCATTTGTAAATCATTAATTTTGCAGTGTAAATTATTTAATCTGATTGGTAACAGCCTTATAGTGTATATTGAATTCATTGATGAATTGTAATAATTTGACATGAAAGATGATGCATTTAAAAAGGCTGAAAAAAGTCTTTGTAAAGGTAAATAAAAATATGCAGATTTAAGTATGTAAAAGCTTAGCGAACGCTGAAAATATTGCTTCAGAATAAATTTAGACCACCAAAAATCTCAGTGATGCAGTATGTTTGTGGGGATATTTTGTATGGAATATTGTCTGCTGATATGAGAAGTTCACAGTATATCATAGTAATATCATTTATGACAGTGTTATTTTTTTCTTTTTACATTAAATATTACATATATGTATATAATATAATGTGTATTTCCATTACAGGAATAGGTCTTAAATTTCATATAAGGTGGTATTAAAAAGGTCTTAAATGTAACTTGCTCATATCTGCAGAAACTAAATCCTGACTGGAAATCCTCACCGATAGCATTTCTCTCTAAGAAGAGAAGCTTAATTGCCAGGTATGTTTACACATACGAGGAATTTGTTTTCATGACCGAAGCTTCCGCAGTGCAACAGGATGACAGTTACAGGACAAAAACACAGATAATAAAAGAATAAAAATAGAACAAGTAAATGGGGAATAACAATATACAAAAAGACAGATGTAATACAACTGTCAATTTGTATAGCGGAGAGGATACTGCCTTTACTAGTATCTTTGACAGAAAAGGGAGATTTGAGATTGGTCTGTATTTAACTAATTCTCTAGGATCAAGTTGTTGTTTTTTTTAATGAGAGGCTTAATAAAGCCAGTTTAAAGGTTTTTGGGGGCATATCGTAATGACAATGACAAATTAATAATATTTCTACAGTATTAAGCCTCACATGTCAATTATACATCAGATTGCTTAATTTTTTTTTTTTAAATATACATGGTATTCTAATGTTATACTAAATCTAAAATTTAAAGATGGGGGGTGGGGGTGGGAAAGCCCTTAGGCCTGGTTTCACAGACAGGGCTTATACTATGCCAGGATTAGGCCATAGTTCAATTAGGACATTTTAAGTCATTTTTATAAACATGCCTTACAAAAAACATTACTGGTGTCCCTCTTGAGACAAAACAAAGGCACTGATATATTTTAAGATCAGTCAGTGCAAGTTTCTTTAAGTTGAAACAGCTCAGACTTGCATTTTAATCTGGGACTAGGCTTAAGCCTTGTCTGTGAAACCGGGGGTTAATTTGTTTCCCCAGGGGCATTTGTCCAGTTTGGTAGCATTTCGTAAATTATGTCAGGCCGCAAAGAGGGTGGATGTGAAAAGCGGGCCTTACATGTCGGAAACACAACCACCCTGAATATTCTTTTATTTCACCTTCAAAATGTGTGATTTCAAGCTAGCCTTATCCCTCTTTTAACACACTGTGTTTGTTCCTCTTCGTCAGCAGAGACATCATGTGAGAGAGAGGCTAGGTGAGGAGGAGAGAAGGGAGAAGGAGAATGAGAGGAAAAGATGTTATGAGCGAACAGGAGAGAGGCGTCGCTCTCCTTTCCCTCTTACATCTATTTCCTCACCATTCTGTCCATCTCTCTTCACTTCATCTGAGGATGGATGGAAAGCTTCAGCACAACTCAAAGGTGAGGAAGACTTGGGGTGATATGACCAATCTTAAAAATGTGGTTTTACAAATGCATGTTTTTCAAAGGCGCACCCAGGTTCCTAGCTGATGACGAAGAATTAACAGAGCAGCCATAGTGTTAGAGTGTTCTAGGTTATTACATGCGGAGGTTTTTTGTCAAATAATTAAAACCTCTGTTTGTTTATTTCCAGTAGGAAATTAGTAGTCATCCAGTTTTTTTTATATCAACTATGCATTCTGTTGTTTTTTTCAAATTGGTATGTTTCATCAGGCAGCAAAGAAATATAAGCTGAGTATCATCAGCATAACAGTGAAACTAACACACTGTTTTCATGATGATATTTCCCAAGGGTAACATGTAAAGCGTGAAAAGCAACGGTCCTAGTACTGAACCTTGTGGTACTCCATACTGCACTTGTGATCGGTATGATACCTCATCATTCATTGCTACGAGCTGATAAAAATGTAAAACTAACTTGAATGCAATGTAAGTCGCTTTGGATAAAAGCGTCTGCTAAATGCATAAATGTAAATGTTATGAACTGATGACGGTCAGATAATTAAGAATTGAACCATTCCAATGCACTTCCACTAATGCCAACATAATTTTGTAGTCTTTTCAAAAGAATGTTGTGGTCGATCGTGTCAAATGCATAGCTTAAGATCCAGTAGCACTAATAGAGAGATACAATCACGATCGGATGATAAGAGCAGGTCATTTGTTACTCTGATGAGAGCATTCTCAGTACTATGCAGGTCCTTAAAAAGTCTTCAAATGTCTTAAATAACGTTTCTACACAGTAAATGCAGTTATTTTTACGCTGTTGTTGACATCCTATCTAAAATGTGATTTAGCCAAAACAACAAAACCACAACAATAACATTACCACTTTAATATGTCTTGCAATATCCGTGCGTGCAAAGGTTCTGCGCAATCCTCTTGTTCAATATTCTCTGGGTCTGAATTGATTTTGCAAGCTAACCAATCACAACACATTTTGTTTTTCAGAAGGCAGGCCTTCATCAACTAATCGAGTCGTTTGTGTCAGGCTTGGGAGAAAGGTATTGTAATAATGTAAATTATGTGAAAAATAATGCGATTTTTGAACCACCAAGCTTGAGAGCATGTTCTACTACACCCCCAAAACAAAATCAAGACTTCGTAAAAGAGCATAATAGGATCCCCTTTAAATATATATTGGTCACATTACCGCTAAAATATCTTTTTCAGTCTGACGGACCGAATGACTGTTTGCAATCAGTGAACAGACCGAAGATTTTTTTTCTTCCCCTGTAGGTAAAGTATGCATTTTTTCCCCCAAAACTTCATTTGTAAATCATTAATTTTGCAGTGTAAATTATTTAATCTGATTGGTAACAGCCTTATAGTGTATATTGAATTCATTGATGAATTGTAATAATTTGACATGAAAGATGATGCATTTAAAAAGGCTGAAAAAAGTCTTTGTAAAGGTAAATAAAAATATGCAGATTTAAGTATGTAAAAGCTTAGCGAACGCTGAAAATATTGCTTCAGAATAAATTTAGACCACCAAAAATCTCAGTGATGCAGTATGTTTGTGGGGATATTTTGTATGGAATATTGTCTGCTGATATGAGAAGTTCACAGTATATCATAGTAATATCATTTATGACAGTGTTATTTTTTTCTTTTTACATTAAATATTACATATATGTATATAATATAATGTGTATTTCCATTACAGGAATAGGTCTTAAATTTCATATAAGGTGGTATTAAAAAGGTCTTAAATGTAACTTGCTCATATCTGCAGAAACTAAATCCTGACTGGAAATCCTCACCGATAGCATTTCTCTCTAAGAAGAGAAGCTTAATTGCCAGGTATGTTTACACATACGAGGAATTTGTTTTCATGACCGAAGCTTCCGCAGTGCAACAGGATGACAGTTACAGGACAAAAACACAGATAATAAAAGAATAAAAATAGAACAAGTAAATGGGGAATAACAATATACAAAAAGACAGATGTAATACAACTGTCAATTTGTATAGCGGAGAGGATACTGCCTTTACTAGTATCTTTGACAGAAAAGGGAGATTTGAGATTGGTCTGTATTTAACTAATTCTCTAGGATCAAGTTGTTGTTTTTTTTAATGAGAGGCTTAATAAAGCCAGTTTAAAGGTTTTTGGGGGCATATCGTAATGACAATGACAAATTAATAATATTTCTACAGTATTAAGCCTCACATGTCAATTATACATCAGATTGCTTAATTTTTTTTTTTTAAATATACATGGTATTCTAATGTTATACTAAATCTAAAATTTAAAGATGGGGGGTGGGGGTGGGAAAGCCCTTAGGCCTGGTTTCACAGACAGGGCTTATACTATGCCAGGATTAGGCCATAGTTCAATTAGGACATTTTAAGTCATTTTTATAAACATGCCTTACAAAAAACATTACTGGTGTCCCTCTTGAGACAAAACAAAGGCACTGATATATTTTAAGATCAGTCAGTGCAAGTTTCTTTAAGTTGAAACAGCTCAGACTTGCATTTTAATCTGGGACTAGGCTTAAGCCTTGTCTGTGAAACCGGGGGTTAATTTGTTTCCCCAGGGGCATTTGTCCAGTTTGGTAGCATTTCGTAAATTATGTCAGGCCGCAAAGAGGGTGGATGTGAAAAGCGGGCCTTACATGTCGGAAACACAACCACCCTGAATATTCTTTTATTTCACCTTCAAAATGTGTGATTTCAAGCTAGCCTTATCCCTCTTTTAACACACTGTGTTTGTTCCTCTTCGTCAGCAGAGACATCATGTGAGAGAGAGGCTAGGTGAGGAGGAGAGAAGGGAGAAGGAGAATGAGAGGAAAAGATGTTATGAGCGAACAGGAGAGAGGCGTCGCTCTCCTTTCCCTCTTACATCTATTTCCTCACCATTCTGTCCATCTCTCTTCACTTCATCTGAGGATGGATGGAAAGCTTCAGCACAACTCAAAGGTGAGGAAGACTTGGGGTGATATGACCAATCTTAAAAATGTGGTTTTACAAATGCATGTTTTTCAAAGGCGCACCCAGGTTCCTAGCTGATGACGAAGAATTAACAGAGCAGCCATAGTGTTAGAGTGTTCTAGGTTATTACATGCGGAGGTTTTTTGTCAAATAATTAAAACCTCTGTTTGTTTATTTCCAGTAGGAAATTAGTAGTCATCCAGTTTTTTTTATATCAACTATGCATTCTGTTGTTTTTTTCAAATTGGTATGTTTCATCAGGCAGCAAAGAAATATAAGCTGAGTATCATCAGCATAACAGTGAAACTAACACACTGTTTTCATGATGATATTTCCCAAGGGTAACATGTAAAGCGTGAAAAGCAACGGTCCTAGTACTGAACCTTGTGGTACTCCATACTGCACTTGTGATCGGTATGATACCTCATCATTCATTGCTACGAGCTGATAAAAATGTAAAACTAACTTGAATGCAATGTAAGTCGCTTTGGATAAAAGCGTCTGCTAAATGCATAAATGTAAATGTTATGAACTGATGACGGTCAGATAATTAAGAATTGAACCATTCCAATGCACTTCCACTAATGCCAACATAATTTTGTAGTCTTTTCAAAAGAATGTTGTGGTCGATCGTGTCAAATGCATAGCTTAAGATCCAGTAGCACTAATAGAGAGATACAATCACGATCGGATGATAAGAGCAGGTCATTTGTTACTCTGATGAGAGCATTCTCAGTACTATGCAGGTCCTTAAAAAGTCTTCAAATGTCTTAAATAACGTTTCTACACAGTAAATGCAGTTATTTTTACGCTGTTGTTGACATCCTATCTAAAATGTGATTTAGCCAAAACAACAAAACCACAACAATAACATTACCACTTTAATATGTCTTGCAATATCCGTGCGTGCAAAGGTTCTGCGCAATCCTCTTGTTCAATATTCTCTGGGTCTGAATTGATTTTGCAAGCTAACCAATCACAACACATTTTGTTTTTCAGAAGGCAGGCCTTCATCAACTAATCGAGTCGTTTGTGTCAGGCTTGGGAGAAAGGTATTGTAATAATGTAAATTATGTGAAAAATAATGCGATTTTTGAACCACCAAGCTTGAGAGCATGTTCTACTACACCCCCAAAACAAAATCAAGACTTCGTAAAAGAGCATAATAGGATCCCCTTTAAATATATATTGGTCACATTACCGCTAAAATATCTTTTTCAGTCTGACGGACCGAATGACTGTTTGCAATCAGTGAACAGACCGAAGATTTTTTTTCTTCCCCTGTAGGTAAAGTATGCATTTTTTCCCCCAAAACTTCATTTGTAAATCATTAATTTTGCAGTGTAAATTATTTAATCTGACTGGTAACAGCCTTATAGTGTATATTGAATTCATTGATGAATTGTAATAATTTGACATGAAAGATGATGCATTTAAAAAGGCTGAAAAAAGTCTTTGTAAAGGTAAATAAAAATATGCAGATTTAAGTATGTAAAAGCTTAGCGAACGCTGAAAATATTGCTTCAGAATAAATTTAGACCACCAAAAATCTCAGTGATGCAGTATGTTTGTGGGGATATTTTGTATGGAATATTGTCTGCTGATATGAGAAGTTCACAGTATATCATAGTAATATCATTTATGACAGTGTTATTTTTTTCTTTTTACATTAAACACATTAAATATTACATATGTGTATATAATATAATGTGTATTTCCATTACAGGAATAGGTCTTAAATTTCATATAAGGTGGTATTAAAAAGGTCTTAAATGTAACTTGCTCATATCTGCAGAAACTAAATCCTGACTGGAAATCCTCACCGATAGCATTTCTCTCTAAGAAGAGAAGCTTAATTGCCAGGTATGTTTACACATACGAGGAATTTGTTTTCATGACCGAAGCTTCCGCAGTGCAACAGGATGACAGTTACAGGACAAAAACACAGATAATAAAAGAATAAAAATAGAACAAGTAAATGGGGAATAACAATATACAAAAAGACAGATGTAATACAACTGTCAATTTGTATAGCGGAGAGGATACTGCCTTTACTAGTATCTTTGACAGAAAAGGGAGATTTGAGATTGGTCTGTATTTAACTAATTCTCTAGGATCAAGTTGTTGTTTTTTTTAATGAGAGGCTTAATAAAGCCAGTTTAAAGGTTTTTGGGGGCATATCGTAATGACAAATTAATAATATTTCTACAGTATTAAGCCTCACATGTCAATTATACATCAGATTGCTTAATTTTTTTTTTTTAAATATACATGGTATTCTAATGTTATACTAAATCTAAAATTTAAAGATGGGGGGTGGGGGTGGGAAAGCCCTTAGGCCTGGTTTCACAGACAGGGCTTATACTATGCCAGGATTAGGCCATAGTTCAATTAGGACATTTTAAGTCATTTTTATAAACATGCCTTACAAAAAACATTACTGGTGTCCCTCTTGAGACAAAACAAAGGCACTGATATATTTTAAGATCAGTCAGTGCAAGTTTCTTTAAGTTGAAACAGCTCAGACTTGCATTTTAATCTGGGACTAGGCTTAAGCCTTGTCTGTGAAACCGGGGGTTAATTTGTTTCCCCAGGGGCATTTGTCCAGTTTGGTAGCATTTCGTAAATTATGTCAGGCCGCAAAGAGGGTGGATGTGAAAAGCGGGCCTTACATGTCGGAAACACAACCACCCTGAATATTCTTTTATTTCACCTTCAAAATGTGTGATTTCAAGCTAGCCTTATCCCTCTTTTAACACACTGTGTTTGTTCCTCTTCGTCAGCAGAGACATCATGTGAGAGAGAGGCTAGGTGAGGAGGAGAGAAGGGAGAAGGAGAATGAGAGGAAAAGATGTTATGAGCGAACAGGAGAGAGGCGTCGCTCTCCTTTCCCTCTTACATCTATTTCCTCACCATTCTGTCCATCTCTCTTCACTTCATCTGAGGATGGATGGAAAGCTTCAGCACAACTCAAAGGTGAGGAAGACTTGGGGTGATATGACCAATCTTAAAAATGTGGTTTTACAAATGCATGTTTTTCAAAGGCGCACCCAGGTTCCTAGCTGATGACGAAGAATTAACAGAGCAGCCATAGTGTTAGAGTGTTCTAGGTTATTACATGCGGAGGTTTTTTGTCAAATAATTAAAACCTCTGTTTGTTTATTTCCAGTAGGAAATTAGTAGTCATCCAGTTTTTTTTATATCAACTATGCATTCTGTTGTTTTTTTCAAATTGGTATGTTTCATCAGGCAGCAAAGAAATATAAGCTGAGTATCATCAGCATAACAGTGAAACTAACACACTGTTTTCATGATGATATTTCCCAAGGGTAACATGTAAAGCGTGAAAAGCAACGGTCCTAGTACTGAACCTTGTGGTACTCCATACTGCACTTGTGATCGGTATGATACCTCATCATTCATTGCTACGAGCTGATAAAAATGTAAAACTAACTTGAATGCAATGTAAGTCGCTTTGGATAAAAGCGTCTGCTAAATGCATAAATGTAAATGTTATGAACTGATGACGGTCAGATAATTAAGAATTGAACCATTCCAATGCACTTCCACTAATGCCAACATAATTTTGTAGTCTTTTCAAAAGAATGTTGTGGTCGATCGTGTCAAATGCATAGCTTAAGATCCAGTAGCACTAATAGAGAGATACAATCACGATCGGATGATAAGAGCAGGTCATTTGTTACTCTGATGAGAGCATTCTCAGTACTATGCAGGTCCTTAAAAAGTCTTCAAATGTCTTAAATAACGTTTCTACACAGTAAATGCAGTTATTTTTACGCTGTTGTTGACATCCTATCTAAAATGTGATTTAGCCAAAACAACAAAACCACAACAATAACATTACCACTTTAATATGTCTTGCAATATCCGTGCGTGCAAAGGTTCTGCGCAATCCTCTTGTTCAATATTCTCTGGGTCTGAATTGATTTTGCAAGCTAACCAATCACAACACATTTTGTTTTTCAGAAGGCAGGCCTTCATCAACTAATCGAGTCGTTTGTGTCAGGCTTGGGAGAAAGGTATTGTAATAATGTAAATTATGTGAAAAATAATGCGATTTTTGAACCACCAAGCTTGAGAGCATGTTCTACTACACCCCCAAAACAAAATCAAGACTTCGTAAAAGAGCATAATAGGATCCCCTTTAAATATATATTGGTCACATTACCGCTAAAATATCTTTTTCAGTCTGACGGACCGAATGACTGTTTGCAATCAGTGAACAGACCGAAGATTTTTTTTCTTCCCCTGTAGGTAAAGTATGCATTTTTTCCCCCAAAACTTCATTTGTAAATCATTAATTTTGCAGTGTAAATTATTTAATCTGATTGGTAACAGCCTTATAGTGTATATTGAATTCATTGATGAATTGTAATAATTTGACATGAAAGATGATGCATTTAAAAAGGCTGAAAAAAGTCTTTGTAAAGGTAAATAAAAATATGCAGATTTAAGTATGTAAAAGCTTAGCGAACGCTGAAAATATTGCTTCAGAATAAATTTAGACCACCAAAAATCTCAGTGATGCAGTATGTTTGTGGGGATATTTTGTATGGAATATTGTCTGCTGATATGAGAAGTTCACAGTATATCATAGTAATATCATTTATGACAGTGTTATTTTTTTCTTTTTACATTAAATATTACATATATGTATATAATATAATGTGTATTTCCATTACAGGAATAGGTCTTAAATTTCATATAAGGTGGTATTAAAAAGGTCTTAAATGTAACTTGCTCATATCTGCAGAAACTAAATCCTGACTGGAAATCCTCACCGATAGCATTTCTCTCTAAGAAGAGAAGCTTAATTGCCAGGTATGTTTACACATACGAGGAATTTGTTTTCATGACCGAAGCTTCCGCAGTGCAACAGGATGACAGTTACAGGACAAAAACACAGATAATAAAAGAATAAAAATAGAACAAGTAAATGGGGAATAACAATATACAAAAAGACAGATGTAATACAACTGTCAATTTGTATAGCGGAGAGGATACTGCCTTTACTAGTATCTTTGACAGAAAAGGGAGATTTGAGATTGGTCTGTATTTAACTAATTCTCTAGGATCAAGTTGTTGTTTTTTTTAATGAGAGGCTTAATAAAGCCAGTTTAAAGGTTTTTGGGGGCATATCGTAATGACAATGACAAATTAATAATATTTCTACAGTATTAAGCCTCACATGTCAATTATACATCAGATTGCTTAATTTTTTTTTTTTAAATATACATGGTATTCTAATGTTATACTAAATCTAAAATTTAAAGATGGGGGGTGGGGGTGGGAAAGCCCTTAGGCCTGGTTTCACAGACAGGGCTTATACTATGCCAGGATTAGGCCATAGTTCAATTAGGACATTTTAAGTCATTTTTATAAACATGCCTTACAAAAAACATTACTGGTGTCCCTCTTGAGACAAAACAAAGGCACTGATATATTTTAAGATCAGTCAGTGCAAGTTTCTTTAAGTTGAAACAGCTCAGACTTGCATTTTAATCTGGGACTAGGCTTAAGCCTTGTCTGTGAAACCGGGGGTTAATTTGTTTCCCCAGGGGCATTTGTCCAGTTTGGTAGCATTTCGTAAATTATGTCAGGCCGCAAAGAGGGTGGATGTGAAAAGCGGGCCTTACATGTCGGAAACACAACCACCCTGAATATTCTTTTATTTCACCTTCAAAATGTGTGATTTCAAGCTAGCCTTATCCCTCTTTTAACACACTGTGTTTGTTCCTCTTCGTCAGCAGAGACATCATGTGAGAGAGAGGCTAGGTGAGGAGGAGAGAAGGGAGAAGGAGAATGAGAGGAAAAGATGTTATGAGCGAACAGGAGAGAGGCGTCGCTCTCCTTTCCCTCTTACATCTATTTCCTCACCATTCTGTCCATCTCTCTTCACTTCATCTGAGGATGGATGGAAAGCTTCAGCACAACTCAAAGGTGAGGAAGACTTGGGGTGATATGACCAATCTTAAAAATGTGGTTTTACAAATGCATGTTTTTCAAAGGCGCACCCAGGTTCCTAGCTGATGACGAAGAATTAACAGAGCAGCCATAGTGTTAGAGTGTTCTAGGTTATTACATGCGGAGGTTTTTTGTCAAATAATTAAAACCTCTGTTTGTTTATTTCCAGTAGGAAATTAGTAGTCATCCAGTTTTTTTTATATCAACTATGCATTCTGTTGTTTTTTTCAAATTGGTATGTTTCATCAGGCAGCAAAGAAATATAAGCTGAGTATCATCAGCATAACAGTGAAACTAACACACTGTTTTCATGATGATATTTCCCAAGGGTAACATGTAAAGCGTGAAAAGCAACGGTCCTAGTACTGAACCTTGTGGTACTCCATACTGCACTTGTGATCGGTATGATACCTCATCATTCATTGCTACGAGCTGATAAAAATGTAAAACTAACTTGAATGCAATGTAAGTCGCTTTGGATAAAAGCGTCTGCTAAATGCATAAATGTAAATGTTATGAACTGATGACGGTCAGATAATTAAGAATTGAACCATTCCAATGCACTTCCACTAATGCCAACATAATTTTGTAGTCTTTTCAAAAGAATGTTGTGGTCGATCGTGTCAAATGCATAGCTTAAGATCCAGTAGCACTAATAGAGAGATACAATCACGATCGGATGATAAGAGCAGGTCATTTGTTACTCTGATGAGAGCATTCTCAGTACTATGCAGGTCCTTAAAAAGTCTTCAAATGTCTTAAATAACGTTTCTACACAGTAAATGCAGTTATTTTTACGCTGTTGTTGACATCCTATCTAAAATGTGATTTAGCCAAAACAACAAAACCACAACAATAACATTACCACTTTAATATGTCTTGCAATATCCGTGCGTGCAAAGGTTCTGCGCAATCCTCTTGTTCAATATTCTCTGGGTCTGAATTGATTTTGCAAGCTAACCAATCACAACACATTTTGTTTTTCAGAAGGCAGGCCTTCATCAACTAATCGAGTCGTTTGTGTCAGGCTTGGGAGAAAGGTATTGTAATAATGTAAATTATGTGAAAAATAATGCGATTTTTGAACCACCAAGCTTGAGAGCATGTTCTACTACACCCCCAAAACAAAATCAAGACTTCGTAAAAGAGCATAATAGGATCCCCTTTAAATATATATTGGTCACATTACCGCTAAAATATCTTTTTCAGTCTGACGGACCGAATGACTGTTTGCAATCAGTGAACAGACCGAAGATTTTTTTTCTTCCCCTGTAGGTAAAGTATGCATTTTTTCCCCCAAAACTTCATTTGTAAATCATTAATTTTGCAGTGTAAATTATTTAATCTGACTGGTAACAGCCTTATAGTGTATATTGAATTCATTGATGAATTGTAATAATTTGACATGAAAGATGATGCATTTAAAAAGGCTGAAAAAAGTCTTTGTAAAGGTAAATAAAAATATGCAGATTTAAGTATGTAAAAGCTTAGCGAACGCTGAAAATATTGCTTCAGAATAAATTTAGACCACCAAAAATCTCAGTGATGCAGTATGTTTGTGGGGATATTTTGTATGGAATATTGTCTGCTGATATGAGAAGTTCACAGTATATCATAGTAATATCATTTATGACAGTGTTATTTTTTTCTTTTTACATTAAACACATTAAATATTACATATGTGTATATAATATAATGTGTATTTCCATTACAGGAATAGGTCTTAAATTTCATATAAGGTGGTATTAAAAAGGTCTTAAATGTAACTTGCTCATATCTGCAGAAACTAAATCCTGACTGGAAATCCTCACCGATAGCATTTCTCTCTAAGAAGAGAAGCTTAATTGCCAGGTATGTTTACACATACGAGGAATTTGTTTTCATGACCGAAGCTTCCGCAGTGCAACAGGATGACAGTTACAGGACAAAAACACAGATAATAAAAGAATAAAAATAGAACAAGTAAATGGGGAATAACAATATACAAAAAGACAGATGTAATACAACTGTCAATTTGTATAGCGGAGAGGATACTGCCTTTACTAGTATCTTTGACAGAAAAGGGAGATTTGAGATTGGTCTGTATTTAACTAATTCTCTAGGATCAAGTTGTTGTTTTTTTTAATGAGAGGCTTAATAAAGCCAGTTTAAAGGTTTTTGGGGGCATATCGTAATGACAATGACAAATTAATAATATTTCTACAGTATTAAGCCTCACATGTCAATTATACATCAGATTGCTTAATTTTTTTTTTTAAATATACATGGTATTATAATGTTATACTAAATCTAAAATTTAAAGATGGGGGGTGGGGGTGGGAAAGCCCTTAGGCCTGGTTTCACAGACAGGGCTTATACTATGCCAGGATTAGGCCATAGTTCAATTAGGACATTTTAAGTCATTTTTATAAACATGCCTTACAAAAAACATTACTGGTGTCCCTCTTGAGACAAAACAAAGGCACTGATATATTTTAAGATCAGTCAGTGCAAGTTTCTTTAAGTTGAAACAGCTCAGACTTGCATTTTAATCTGGGACTAGGCTTAAGCCTTGTCTGTGAAACCGGGGGTTAATTTGTTTCCCCAGGGGCATTTGTCCAGTTTGGTAGCATTTCGTAAATTATGTCAGGCCGCAAAGAGGGTGGATGTGAAAAGCGGGCCTTACATGTCGGAAACACAACCACCCTGAATATTCTTTTATTTCACCTTCAAAATGTGTGATTTCAAGCTAGCCTTATCCCTCTTTTAACACACTGTGTTTGTTCCTCTTCGTCAGCAGAGACATCATGTGAGAGAGAGGCTAGGTGAGGAGGAGAGAAGGGAGAAGGAGAATGAGAGGAAAAGATGTTATGAGCGAACAGGAGAGAGGCGTCGCTCTCCTTTCCCTCTTACATCTATTTCCTCACCATTCTGTCCATCTCTCTTCACTTCATCTGAGGATGGATGGAAAGCTTCAGCACAACTCAAAGGTGAGGAAGACTTGGGGTGATATGACCAATCTTAAAAATGTGGTTTTACAAATGCATGTTTTTCAAAGGCGCACCCAGGTTCCTAGCTGATGACGAAGAATTAACAGAGCAGCCATAGTGTTAGAGTGTTCTAGGTTATTACATGCGGAGGTTTTTTGTCAAATAATTAAAACCTCTGTTTGTTTATTTCCAGTAGGAAATTAGTAGTCATCCAGTTTTTTTTATATCAACTATGCATTCTGTTGTTTTTTTCAAATTGGTATGTTTCATCAGGCAGCAAAGAAATATAAGCTGAGTATCATCAGCATAACAGTGAAACTAACACACTGTTTTCATGATGATATTTCCCAAGGGTAACATGTAAAGCGTGAAAAGCAACGGTCCTAGTACTGAACCTTGTGGTACTCCATACTGCACTTGTGATCGGTATGATACCTCATCATTCATTGCTACGAGCTGATAAAAATGTAAAACTAACTTGAATGCAATGTAAGTCGCTTTGGATAAAAGCGTCTGCTAAATGCATAAATGTAAATGTTATGAACTGATGACGGTCAGATAATTAAGAATTGAACCATTCCAATGCACTTCCACTAATGCCAACATAATTTTGTAGTCTTTTCAAAAGAATGTTGTGGTCGATCGTGTCAAATGCATAGCTTAAGATCCAGTAGCACTAATAGAGAGATACAATCACGATCGGATGATAAGAGCAGGTCATTTGTTACTCTGATGAGAGCATTCTCAGTACTATGCAGGTCCTTAAAAAGTCTTCAAATGTCTTAAATAACGTTTCTACACAGTAAATGCAGTTATTTTGACGCTGTTGTTGACATCCTATCTAAAATGTGATTTAGCCAAAACCACAACAATAACATTACCACTTTAATATGTCTTGCAATATCCGTGCGTGCAAAGGTTCTGCGCAATCCTCTTGTTCAATATTCTCTGGGTCTGAATTGATTTTGCAAGCTAACCAATCACAACACATTTTGTTTTTCAGAAGGCAGGCCTTCATCAACTAATCGAGTCGTTTGTGTCAGGCTTGGGAGAAAGGTATTGTAATAATGTAAATTATGTGAAAAATAATGCGATTTTTGAACCACCAAGCTTGAGAGCATGTTCTACTACACCCCCAAAACAAAATCAAGACTTCGTAAAAGAGCATAATAGGATCCCCTTTAAATATATATTGGTCACATTACCGCTAAAATATCTTTTTCAGTCTGACGGACCGAATGACTGTTTGCAATCAGTGAACAGACCGAAGATTTTTTTTCTTCCCCTGTAGGTAAAGTATGCATTTTTTCCCCCAAAACTTCATTTGTAAATCATTAATTTTGCAGTGTAAATTATTTAATCTGATTGGTAACAGCCTTATAGTGTATATTGAATTCATTGATGAATTGTAATAATTTGACATGAAAGATGATGCATTTAAAAAGGCTGAAAAAAGTCTTTGTAAAGGTAAATAAAAATATGCAGATTTAAGTATGTAAAAGCTTAGCGAACGCTGAAAATATTGCTTCAGAATAAATTTAGACCACCAAAAATCTCAGTGATGCAGTATGTTTGTGGGGATATTTTGTATGGAATATTGTCTGCTGATATGAGAAGTTCACAGTATATCATAGTAATATCATTTATGACAGTGTTATTTTTTTCTTTTTACATTAAATATTACATATATGTATATAATATAATGTGTATTTCCATTACAGGAATAGGTCTTAAATTTCATATAAGGTGGTATTAAAAAGGTCTTAAATGTAACTTGCTCATATCTGCAGAAACTAAATCCTGACTGGAAATCCTCACCGATAGCATTTCTCTCTAAGAAGAGAAGCTTAATTGCCAGGTATGTTTACACATACGAGGAATTTGTTTTCATGACCGAAGCTTCCGCAGTGCAACAGGATGACAGTTACAGGACAAAAACACAGATAATAAAAGAATAAAAATAGAACAAGTAAATGGGGAATAACAATATACAAAAAGACAGATGTAATACAACTGTCAATTTGTATAGCGGAGAGGATACTGCCTTTACTAGTATCTTTGACAGAAAAGGGAGATTTGAGATTGGTCTGTATTTAACTAATTCTCTAGGATCAAGTTGTTGTTTTTTTTAATGAGAGGCTTAATAAAGCCAGTTTAAAGGTTTTTGGGGGCATATCGTAATGACAAATTAATAATATTTCTACAGTATTAAGCCTCACATGTCAATTATACATCAGATTGCTTAATTTTTTTTTTTTAAATATACATGGTATTATAATGTTATACTAAATCTAAAATTTAAAGATGGGGGGTGGGGGTGGGAAAGCCCTTAGGCCTGGTTTCACAGACAGGGCTTATACTATGCCAGGATTAGGCCATAGTTCAATTAGGACATTTTAAGTCATTTTTATAAACATGCCTTACAAAAAACATTACTGGTGTCCCTCTTGAGACAAAACAAAGGCACTGATATATTTTAAGATCAGTCAGTGCAAGTTTCTTTAAGTTGAAACAGCTCAGACTTGCATTTTAATCTGGGACTAGGCTTAAGCCTTGTCTGTGAAACCGGGGGTTAATTTGTTTCCCCAGGGGCATTTGTCCAGTTTGGTAGCATTTCGTAAATTATGTCAGGCCGCAAAGAGGGTGGATGTGAAAAGCGGGCCTTACATGTCGGAAACACAACCACCCTGAATATTCTTTTATTTCACCTTCAAAATGTGTGATTTCAAGCTAGCCTTATCCCTCTTTTAACACACTGTGTTTGTTCCTCTTCGTCAGCAGAGACATCATGTGAGAGAGAGGCTAGGTGAGGAGGAGAGAAGGGAGAAGGAGAATGAGAGGAAAAGATGTTATGAGCGAACAGGAGAGAGGCGTCGCTCTCCTTTCCCTCTTACATCTATTTCCTCACCATTCTGTCCATCTCTCTTCACTTCATCTGAGGATGGATGGAAAGCTTCAGCACAACTCAAAGGTGAGGAAGACTTGGGGTGATATGACCAATCTTAAAAATGTGGTTTTACAAATGCATGTTTTTCAAAGGCGCACCCAGGTTCCTAGCTGATGACGAAGAATTAACAGAGCAGCCATAGTGTTAGAGTGTTCTAGGTTATTACATGCGGAGGTTTTTTGTCAAATAATTAAAACCTCTGTTTGTTTATTTCCAGTAGGAAATTAGTAGTCATCCAGTTTTTTTTATATCAACTATGCATTCTGTTGTTTTTTTCAAATTGGTATGTTTCATCAGGCAGCAAAGAAATATAAGCCGAGTATCATCAGCATAACAGTGAAACTAACACACTGTTTTCATGATGATATTTCCCAAGGGTAACATGTAAAGCGTGAAAAGCAACGGTCCTAGTACTGAACCTTGTGGTACTCCATACTGCACTTGTGATCGGTATGATACCTCATCATTCATTGCTACGAGCTGATAAAAATGTAAAACTAACTTGAATGCAATGTAAGTCGCTTTGGATAAAAGCGTCTGCTAAATGCATAAATGTAAATGTTATGAACTGATGACGGTCAGATAATTAAGAATTGAACCATTCCAATGCACTTCCACTAATGCCAACATAATTTTGTAGTCTTTTCAAAAGAATGTTGTGGTCGATCGTGTCAAATGCATAGCTTAAGATCCAGTAGCACTAATAGAGAGATACAATCACGATCGGATGATAAGAGCAGGTCATTTGTTACTCTGATGAGAGCATTCTCAGTACTATGCAGGTCCTTAAAAAGTCTTCAAATGTCTTAAATAACGTTTCTACACAGTAAATGCAGTTATTTTGACGCTGTTGTTGACATCCTATCTAAAATGTGATTTAGCCAAAACCACAACAATAACATTACCACTTTAATATGTCTTGCAATATCCGTGCGTGCAAAGGTTCTGCGCAATCCTCTTGTTCAATATTCTCTGGGTCTGAATTGATTTTGCAAGCTAACCAATCACAACACATTTTGTTTTTCAGAAGGCAGGCCTTCATCAACTAATCGAGTCGTTTGTGTCAGGCTTGGGAGAAAGGTATTGTAATAATGTAAATTATGTGAAAAATAATGCGATTTTTGAACCACCAAGCTTGAGAGCATGTTCTACTACACCCCCAAAACAAAATCAAGACTTCGTAAAAGAGCATAATAGGATCCCCTTTAAATATATATTGGTCACATTACCGCTAAAATATCTTTTTCAGTCTGACGGACCGAATGACTGTTTGCAATCAGTGAACAGACCGAAGATTTTTTTTCTTCCCCTGTAGGTAAAGTATGCATTTTTTCCCCCAAAACTTCATTTGTAAATCATTAATTTTGCAGTGTAAATTATTTAATCTGATTGGTAACAGCCTTATAGTGTATATTGAATTCATTGATGAATTGTAATAATTTGACATGAAAGATGATGCATTTAAAAAGGCTGAAAAAAGTCTTTGTAAAGGTAAATAAAAATATGCAGATTTAAGTATGTAAAAGCTTAGCGAACGCTGAAAATATTGCTTCAGAATAAATTTAGACCACCAAAAATCTCAGTGATGCAGTATGTTTGTGGGGATATTTTGTATGGAATATTGTCTGCTGATATGAGAAGTTCACAGTATATCATAGTAATATCATTTATGACAGTGTTATTTTTTTCTTTTTACATTAAATATTACATATATGTATATAATATAATGTGTATTTCCATTACAGGAATAGGTCTTAAATTTCATATAAGGTGGTATTAAAAAGGTCTTAAATGTAACTTGCTCATATCTGCAGAAACTAAATCCTGACTGGAAATCCTCACCGATAGCATTTCTCTCTAAGAAGAGAAGCTTAATTGCCAGGTATGTTTACACATACGAGGAATTTGTTTTCATGACCGAAGCTTCCGCAGTGCAACAGGATGACAGTTACAGGACAAAAACACAGATAATAAAAGAATAAAAATAGAACAAGTAAATGGGGAATAACAATATACAAAAAGACAGATGTAATACAACTGTCAATTTGTATAGCGGAGAGGATACTGCCTTTACTAGTATCTTTGACAGAAAAGGGAGATTTGAGATTGGTCTGTATTTAACTAATTCTCTAGGATCAAGTTGTTGTTTTTTTTAATGAGAGGCTTAATAAAGCCAGTTTAAAGGTTTTTGGGGGCATATCGTAATGACAAATTAATAATATTTCTACAGTATTAAGCCTCACATGTCAATTATACATCAGATTGCTTAATTTTTTTTTTTTAAATATACATGGTATTATAATGTTATACTAAATCTAAAATTTAAAGATGGGGGGTGGGGGTGGGAAAGCCCTTAGGCCTGGTTTCACAGACAGGGCTTATACTATGCCAGGATTAGGCCATAGTTCAATTAGGACATTTTAAGTCATTTTTATAAACATGCCTTACAAAAAACATTACTGGTGTCCCTCTTGAGACAAAACAAAGGCACTGATATATTTTAAGATCAGTCAGTGCAAGTTTCTTTAAGTTGAAACAGCTCAGACTTGCATTTTAATCTGGGACTAGGCTTAAGCCTTGTCTGTGAAACCGGGGGTTAATTTGTTTCCCCAGGGGCATTTGTCCAGTTTGGTAGCATTTCGTAAATTATGTCAGGCCGCAAAGAGGGTGGATGTGAAAAGCGGGCCTTACATGTCGGAAACACAACCACCCTGAATATTCTTTTATTTCACCTTCAAAATGTGTGATTTCAAGCTAGCCTTATCCCTCTTTTAACACACTGTGTTTGTTCCTCTTCGTCAGCAGAGACATCATGTGAGAGAGAGGCTAGGTGAGGAGGAGAGAAGGGAGAAGGAGAATGAGAGGAAAAGATGTTATGAGCGAACAGGAGAGAGGCGTCGCTCTCCTTTCCCTCTTACATCTATTTCCTCACCATTCTGTCCATCTCTCTTCACTTCATCTGAGGATGGATGGAAAGCTTCAGCACAACTCAAAGGTGAGGAAGACTTGGGGTGATATGACCAATCTTAAAAATGTGGTTTTACAAATGCATGTTTTTCAAAGGCGCACCCAGGTTCCTAGCTGATGACGAAGAATTAACAGAGCAGCCATAGTGTTAGAGTGTTCTAGGTTATTACATGCGGAGGTTTTTTGTCAAATAATTAAAACCTCTGTTTGTTTATTTCCAGTAGGAAATTAGTAGTCATCCAGTTTTTTTTATATCAACTATGCATTCTGTTGTTTTTTTCAAATTGGTATGTTTCATCAGGCAGCAAAGAAATATAAGCCGAGTATCATCAGCATAACAGTGAAACTAACACACTGTTTTCATGATGATATTTCCCAAGGGTAACATGTAAAGCGTGAAAAGCAACGGTCCTAGTACTGAACCTTGTGGTACTCCATACTGCACTTGTGATCGGTATGATACCTCATCATTCATTGCTACGAGCTGATAAAAATGTAAAACTAACTTGAATGCAATGTAAGTCGCTTTGGATAAAAGCGTCTGCTAAATGCATAAATGTAAATGTTATGAACTGATGACGGTCAGATAATTAAGAATTGAACCATTCCAATGCACTTCCACTAATGCCAACATAATTTTGTAGTCTTTTCAAAAGAATGTTGTGGTCGATCGTGTCAAATGCATAGCTTAAGATCCAGTAGCACTAATAGAGAGATACAATCACGATCGGATGATAAGAGCAGGTCATTTGTTACTCTGATGAGAGCATTCTCAGTACTATGCAGGTCCTTAAAAAGTCTTCAAATGTCTTAAATAACGTTTCTACACAGTAAATGCAGTTATTTTTACGCTGTTGTTGACATCCTATCTAAAATGTGATTTAGCCAAAACAACAAAACCACAACAATAACATTACCACTTTAATATGTCTTGCAATATCCGTGCGTGCAAAGGTTCTGCGCAATCCTCTTGTTCAATATTCTCTGGGTCTGAATTGATTTTGCAAGCTAACCAATCACAACACATTTTGTTTTTCAGAAGGCAGGCCTTCATCAACTAATCGAGTCGTTTGTGTCAGGCTTGGGAGAAAGGTATTGTAATAATGTAAATTATGTGAAAAATAATGCGATTTTTGAACCACCAAGCTTGAGAGCATGTTCTACTACACCCCCAAAACAAAATCAAGACTTCGTAAAAGAGCATAATAGGATCCCCTTTAAATATATATTGGTCACATTACCGCTAAAATATCTTTTTCAGTCTGACGGACCGAATGACTGTTTGCAATCAGTGAACAGACCGAAGATTTTTTTTCTTCCCCTGTAGGTAAAGTATGCATTTTTTCCCCCAAAACTTCATTTGTAAATCATTAATTTTGCAGTGTAAATTATTTAATCTGATTGGTAACAGCCTTATAGTGTATATTGAATTCATTGATGAATTGTAATAATTTGACATGAAAGATGATGCATTTAAAAAGGCTGAAAAAAGTCTTTGTAAAGGTAAATAAAAATATGCAGATTTAAGTATGTAAAAGCTTAGCGAACGCTGAAAATATTGCTTCAGAATAAATTTAGACCACCAAAAATCTCAGTGATGCAGTATGTTTGTGGGGATATTTTGTATGGAATATTGTCTGCTGATATGAGAAGTTCACAGTATATCATAGTAATATCATTTATGACAGTGTTATTTTTTTCTTTTTACATTAAATATTACATATATGTATATAATATAATGTGTATTTCCATTACAGGAATAGGTCTTAAATTTCATATAAGGTGGTATTAAAAAGGTCTTAAATGTAACTTGCTCATATCTGCAGAAACTAAATCCTGACTGGAAATCCTCACCGATAGCATTTCTCTCTAAGAAGAGAAGCTTAATTGCCAGGTATGTTTACACATACGAGGAATTTGTTTTCATGACCGAAGCTTCCGCAGTGCAACAGGATGACAGTTACAGGACAAAAACACAGATAATAAAAGAATAAAAATAGAACAAGTAAATGGGGAATAACAATATACAAAAAGACAGATGTAATACAACTGTCAATTTGTATAGCGGAGAGGATACTGCCTTTACTAGTATCTTTGACAGAAAAGGGAGATTTGAGATTGGTCTGTATTTAACTAATTCTCTAGGATCAAGTTGTTGTTTTTTTTAATGAGAGGCTTAATAAAGCCAGTTTAAAGGTTTTTGGGGGCATATCGTAATGACAAATTAATAATATTTCTACAGTATTAAGCCTCACATGTCAATTATACATCAGATTGCTTAATTTTTTTTTTTTAAATATACATGGTATTCTAATGTTATACTAAATCTAAAATTTAAAGATGGGGGGTGGGGGTGGGAAAGCCCTTAGGCCTGGTTTCACAGACAGGGCTTATACTATGCCAGGATTAGGCCATAGTTCAATTAGGACATTTTAAGTCATTTTTATAAACATGCCTTACAAAAAACATTACTGGTGTCCCTCTTGAGACAAAACAAAGGCACTGATATATTTTAAGATCAGTCAGTGCAAGTTTCTTTAAGTTGAAACAGCTCAGACTTGCATTTTAATCTGGGACTAGGCTTAAGCCTTGTCTGTGAAACCGGGGGTTAATTTGTTTCCCCAGGGGCATTTGTCCAGTTTGGTAGCATTTCGTAAATTATGTCAGGCCGCAAAGAGGGTGGATGTGAAAAGCGGGCCTTACATGTCGGAAACACAACCACCCTGAATATTCTTTTATTTCACCTTCAAAATGTGTGATTTCAAGCTAGCCTTATCCCTCTTTTAACACACTGTGTTTGTTCCTCTTCGTCAGCAGAGACATCATGTGAGAGAGAGGCTAGGTGAGGAGGAGAGAAGGGAGAAGGAGAATGAGAGGAAAAGATGTTATGAGCGAACAGGAGAGAGGCGTCGCTCTCCTTTCCCTCTTACATCTATTTCCTCACCATTCTGTCCATCTCTCTTCACTTCATCTGAGGATGGATGGAAAGCTTCAGCACAACTCAAAGGTGAGGAAGACTTGGGGTGATATGACCAATCTTAAAAATGTGGTTTTACAAATGCATGTTTTTCAAAGGCGCACCCAGGTTCCTAGCTGATGACGAAGAATTAACAGAGCAGCCATAGTGTTAGAGTGTTCTAGGTTATTACATGCGGAGGTTTTTTGTCAAATAATTAAAACCTCTGTTTGTTTATTTCCAGTAGGAAATTAGTAGTCATCCAGTTTTTTTTATATCAACTATGCATTCTGTTGTTTTTTTCAAATTGGTATGTTTCATCAGGCAGCAAAGAAATATAAGCCGAGTATCATCAGCATAACAGTGAAACTAACACACTGTTTTCATGATGATATTTCCCAAGGGTAACATGTAAAGCGTGAAAAGCAACGGTCCTAGTACTGAACCTTGTGGTACTCCATACTGCACTTGTGATCGGTATGATACCTCATCATTCATTGCTACGAGCTGATAAAAATGTAAAACTAACTTGAATGCAATGTAAGTCGCTTTGGATAAAAGCGTCTGCTAAATGCATAAATGTAAATGTTATGAACTGATGACGGTCAGATAATTAAGAATTGAACCATTCCAATGCACTTCCACTAATGCCAACATAATTTTGTAGTCTTTTCAAAAGAATGTTGTGGTCGATCGTGTCAAATGCATAGCTTAAGATCCAGTAGCACTAATAGAGAGATACAATCACGATCGGATGATAAGAGCAGGTCATTTGTTACTCTGATGAGAGCATTCTCAGTACTATGCAGGTCCTTAAAAAGTCTTCAAATGTCTTAAATAACGTTTCTACACAGTAAATGCAGTTATTTTTACGCTGTTGTTGACATCCTATCTAAAATGTGATTTAGCCAAAACAACAAAACCACAACAATAACATTACCACTTTAATATGTCTTGCAATATCCGTGCGTGCAAAGGTTCTGCGCAATCCTCTTGTTCAATATTCTCTGGGTCTGAATTGATTTTGCAAGCTAACCAATCACAACACATTTTGTTTTTCAGAAGGCAGGCCTTCATCAACTAATCGAGTCGTTTGTGTCAGGCTTGGGAGAAAGGTATTGTAATAATGTAAATTATGTGAAAAATAATGCGATTTTTGAACCACCAAGCTTGAGAGCATGTTCTACTACACCCCCAAAACAAAATCAAGACTTCGTAAAAGAGCATAATAGGATCCCCTTTAAATATATATTGGTCACATTACCGCTAAAATATCTTTTTCAGTCTGACGGACCGAATGACTGTTTGCAATCAGTGAACAGACCGAAGATTTTTTTTCTTCCCCTGTAGGTAAAGTATGCATTTTTTCCCCCAAAACTTCATTTGTAAATCATTAATCTCATAACATTTATTTATTGCAGTTGTAATTTTGCAGTTTAGTAAACGATGAGGGAACGCAATATTTCCCCTCGCGTTCGAATCTGACTGGTAACAGCCTTATTGCTCGTTTTTGCTGATTCACCCTCAGACTCGCCCTCAAAACTCTTCACGTTTGCTCACGCAATGGGATTTAGGGTAAGCGATGAGGGAACGTGTTCGCTCGCCATCAAATCCCATCGCGTTCGATTCCCCTCAAACCCATTGCGTTCCCTCACTCGTTTGCCCTAATACTCCTTGTGTTTCCCCTCCTTCAAAATTCCTCGTGTTTGCTGATTCACCCTCAAACCCTTCTCGTTCACTCGCCCTCAGAACTCTTCACGTTTGCTCACACAATGGGATTTAGGGTAAACGATGAGGGAACGCAATCACTCGCCATCAAATCCCCTCGCGTTCGATTCCCCTCAAACCCATTGCGTTCCCTCACTCCTTTGCGTTTCCATTCCTTAAAAACTCTTTGCGTGCGTTTCCATTCCTTCAAAATTCGTTCTCACTCGTGTTTGCCTCCTTCAAAATTCCTCGTGTTTGCTGATTCACCCTCAAACCCTTCTCGTTCACTCGCCCTCAGAACTCTTCACGTTTGCAACAATGGGATTTAGGGAACATGAGGGAACGTTTGCTCGCCATCAAATCCCATCGTGTTCGTTCGATGCCCCTCAAACCCATTGCGTTCGATTCCTCACTCGTTTGCCCTAATACTCCTTCTCGTGTTTCCCTCCTTCAAAATTCCTCGTGTTCGCTGATTCAGAACCCTCGTTCCTCAAACCCTTCTCGTTCCCTCACTCGCCCTCAGAACTCTTCTCGTTCACGTTTGCTCACACAATGGGATTTAGGTAAACATGAGGGAATGCATTCGCTCGCTTTAAACCCATTGGTTCCCTCACTCGTTTGCCTTAAGCGATGAGGGAACAATGCATTCGCTCGCCATCAAATCCACACGCGTTCGATTCCCCTGAAACCCATTGCGTTCCCTCACTCGTGTGCCCTAAAACTCCTCGCGTTTGCTTATTTGCTGTAAAATTCCTCGCCATCATTTCCTCTCCCTCAAAATTGCTCGTTTTTGCTGATTCACCCTCAGAACTCTTCACGTTTGCTCACACAATGGGATTTAGGGTAAGCGATGAGGGAACGTGCATTCGCTCGCCATCAAATCCCCTCGCGTTCGATTCCCCTCAAACCCATTGCGTTCCCTCACTCGTTTGCCCTAAAACTCCTTGTTTTCCCTCCTTCTCGTTCACTCGCCCTCAAATTCCTCGTGTTTGCTGATTCACCCTCAAACCCTTCTCCCTCACTCGTTCACTCGCGTTTCCTCCTTAAACTCTTCACGTTTGCTCACACGTTTGCTCAATGGGATTTAGGGTAAGCGATGAGGGAACGCAATTCACTCGCCATCAAATCCCCTCGCGTTCGATTCCCCTCAAACCCATTGCGTTCCCTCACTCGTTTGCCCCAAAACTCTTTGCGTTTCCATTCCTTCAAAATTCCTTGTGTTTGCTGATTCACCCTCAAACCCTTCTCGTTCACTCGCCCTCAAAACTCTTCACGTTTGCTCACGCAATGGGCTTTAGGATAAGCGATGAGGGAATGCATTCGCTCGCCATCAAATCCACACGCGTTCGATTCCCCTCAAACCCTTCTCGAAACCCATTGCGTTCCCTCACTCGTGTGCCCTAAAACTCCTCGCGTTTGCTTATTTGCTGTAAAATTCCTTCATTTCCTCTCCCTCAAAATTGCTCGTTTTTGCTGATTCATTCCCTCAGCGTTCGAACTCTTCACGTTTGCTCACACAATGGGCTTTAGGGTAAGCGATGAGGGAACACGTTCGCTCGCCATCAAATCCCATCGCGTTCGATTCCCCTCAAACCCATTGCGTTCCCTCACTCGTTTGCCCCAAAACTCTTTGCGTTTCCATTCCTTAAAAAAATTCCTCGTGTTTGCTGATTCACCCTCAAATCCCTTCTCGTTCACTCGCCCTCAGTGTTTGCTGAACTCTTCACGTTTGCTCACACAATGGGATTTAGGGTAAGCGATGAGGGAACGCATCGCCATCACTCGCCATCAAATCCCCTCGCGTTCGATTCCCCTCAAACCCATTGCGTTCCCTCACTCGTTTGCCCTAAAACTCTTTGCGTTTCCATTCCTTAAAAAATTCCTCGTGTTTGCTGATTCACCCTCAAACCCTTCTCGTTCACTCGCCCTCAGAACTCTTCACGTTTGCTCACGCAATGGGCTTTAGGGTAAGCGATGAGGGAACGCATTCGCTCGCCATCAAATCCCATCGCGTTCGATTCCCCTCAAACCCATTGCGTTCCCTCACTCGTGTGCCCTAAAACTCCTCGCGTTTGCTTATTTGCTGTAAAATTCCTTCATTTCCTCTCCCTCAAAATTGCTCGTTTTTGCTGATTCCCCCTCAGAACTCTTCACGTTTGCTCACACAATGGGATTTAGGGTAAGCGATGAGGGAATGCATTCGCTCGCCATCAAATCCCACTCGCGTTCGATTCCCCTCAAACCCATTGCGTTCCCTCACTCGTTTGCCCTAATACTCCTTGCGTTTCCCTCCTTCAAAAATTCCTCGTGTTTGCTGATTCACCCTCAAACCCTTCTCGTTCACTCGCCCTCAGAACTCTTCACGTTTGCTCACACAATGGGCTTTAGGGTAAGCGATGAGGGAATGCATTCGCTCGCCATCAAATCCCACGCGTTCGATTCCCCTCAAACCCATTGCGTTCCCTCACTCGTTTGCCCTAAAACTCCTTGCGTTTCCCTCCTTCAAAATTCCTCGTGTTTGCTGATTCACCCTCAAACCCTTCTCGTTCACTTGCCCTCAGAACTCTTCACGTTTGCTCACGCAATGGGCTTTAGGGTAAGCGATGAGGGAATGCATTCGCTCGCCATCAAATCCACACACGTTCGATTCCCCTGAAACCCATTGCGTTCCCTCACTCGTTTGCCCTAAAACTCCTTGCGTTTGCTTATTTGCTGTAAAATTCCTTCGTTTCCTCTCCCTCAAAATTCTCGTTCGTTTTTGCTGATTCCCCCTCAGAACTCTTCACGTTTGCTCACACAATGGGATTTAGGGTAAGCGATGAGGGAACGCATTCGCTCGCCATCAAATCCCCTCGCGTTCGATTCCCCTCAAACCCATTGCGTTCCCTCACTCGTTTGCCCTAATACTCCTTGTGTTTCCCCTCCTTCAAAATTCCTCGTGTTTGCTGATTCACCCTCAAACCCTTCTCGTTCACTCGCCCTCAGAACTCTTCACGTTTGCTCACGCAATGGGCTTTAGGGTAAGCGATGAGGGAACATTCGCTCGCCATCAAATCCATCGCGTTCGATTCCCCTCAAACCCATTGCGTTCCCTCACTCGTTTGCCCTAAAACTCTTTGCGTTTCCATTCCTTAAAAAATTCCTCGTGTTTGCTGATTCACCCTCAAACCCTTCTCGTTCACTCGCCCTCAGAACTCTTCACGTTTGCTCACACAATGGGATTTAGGGTAAGCGATGAGGGAACGCATTCGCTCGCCATCAAATCCCATCGCGTTCGATTCCCCTCAAACCCATTGCGTTCCCTCACTCGTTTGCCCTAAAACTCTTTGCGTTTCCATTCCTTCAAAATTCCTCGTGTTTGCTGATTCACCCTCAAACCCTTCTCGTTCACTCGCCCTCAGAACTCTTCACGTTTGCTCACGCAATGGGCTTTAGGGTAAGCGATGAGGGAATGCATTCGCTCGCCATCAAATCCACACGCGTTCGATTCCCCTCAAACCCATTGCGTTCCCTCACTCGTGTGCCCTAAAACTCCTCGCGTTTGCTTATTTGCTGTAAAATTCCTTCATTTCCTCTCCCTCAAAATTGCTCGTTTTTGCTGATTCACCCTCAGAACTCTTCACGTTTGCTCACACAATGGGCTTTAGGGTAAGCGATGAGGGAATGCATTCGCTCGCCATCAAATCCCCTCGCGTTCGATTCCCCTCAAACCCATTGCGTTCCCTCACTCGTTTGCCCTAATACTCCTTGTGTTTCCCCTCCTTCAAAATTCCTCGTGTTTGCTGATTCACCCTCAAACCCTTCTCGTTCACTCGCCCTCAGAACTCTTCACGTTTGCTCACACAATGGGATTTAGGGTAAACGATGAGGGAACGCAATCACTCGCCATCAAATCCCCTCGCGTTCGATTCCCTCAAACCCATTGCGTTCCCTCACTCGTTTGCCTTAAAACTCTTTGCGTTTCCATTCCTTAAAAAATTCCTCGTGTTTGCTGATTCACCCTCAAACCCTTCTCGTTCACTCGCCCTCAGAACTCTTCACGTTTGCTCACACAATGGGATTTAGGGTAAGCGATGAGGGAATGCATTCGCTCGCCATCAAATCCACACGCGTTCGATGCCCCTCAAACCCATTGCGTTCCCTCACTCGTTTGCCCTAATACTCCTTGTGTTTCCCCTCCTTCAAAATTCCTCGTGTTTGCTGATTCACCCTCAAACCCTTCTCGTTCACTCGCCCTCAGAACTCTTCACGTTTGCTCACAATGTTTGGGTAAGCTGAGGGAATGCACGCTCGCCACAATGGTTCGATCCCCTCAAACCCATTGCGTTCCCAGGGTAAACGATGAGGGAACGCAATCACTCGCCATCAAATCCCCTCGCGTTCGATTCCCCTCAAACCCATTGCGTTCCCTCACTCGTTTGCCCTAATACTCCTTGTGTTTCTCCTCCTTCAAAATTCCTCGTGTTCGCTGATTCACCCTCAAACCCTTCTCGTTCACTCGCCCTCAGAACTCTTCACGTTTGCTCACGCAATGGGCTTTAGGGGAAGCAATGAGGGAACACGTTCGCTCGCCATCCCCTTGCGTTCGATTCCCCTCAAACCCATTGCGTTCCCTCAATCGTGTGCCCTAAATCTCCTCGCGTTTGCTTATTTGCTGTAAAATTCCTTCATTTCCTCTCCCTCAAAATTGTTCGTTTTTGCTGATTCCCCCTCAGAACTCTTCACGTTTGCTCACACAATGGGATTTAGGGTAAACGATGAGGGAACGCAATCACTCGCCATCAAATCCCCTCGCGTTCGATTCCCCTCAAACCCATTGCGTTCCCTCACTCGTTTGCCCTAATACTCCTCGTGTTTCCCCTCCTTCAAAATTCCTCGTGTTTGCTGATTCACCCTCAAACCCTTCTCGTTCACTCGCCCTCAAAACTCTTCACGTTTGCTCACGCAATGGGCTTTAGGATAAGCGATGAGGGAACGTGTTCGCTCGCCATCAAATCCCATCGCGTTCGATTTCCCCTCAAACCCATTGCGTTCCCTCACTCGTTTGCCCCAAAACTCTTTGCGTTTCCATTCCTTCAAAATTCCTCGTGTTTGCTGATTCACCCGGGAAGCAATGAGGGAACTCGTTTGCTCGCCATCAAATCCCATCGCGTTCGATTCCCCTGAAACCCATTGCGTTCCCTCAATCGTGTGCCCTAAAACTCCTCGCGTTTGCTAATTTGCTGTAAAATTCCTTCATTTCCTCTCCCTCAAAATTGTTCGTTTTTGCTGATTCCCCCTCAGAACACTTCACGTTTGCTCACACAATGGGCTTTAGGGTAAGCGATGAGGGAATGCATTCGCTCGCCATCAAATCCACACGCGTTCGATGCCCCTCAAACCCATTGCGTTCCCTCACTCGTTTGCCCTAATACTCCTTGTGTTTCCCCTCCTTCAAAATTCCTCGTGTTTGCTGATTCACCCTCAAACCCTTCTCGTTCACTCGCCCTCAGAACTCTTCACGTTTGCTCACACAATGGGATTTAGGGTAAACGATGAGGGAACGCAATCACTCGCCATCAAATCCCCTCGCGTTCGATTCCCCTCAAACCCATTGCGTTCCCTCACTCGTTTGCCTTAAAACTCTTTGCGTTTCCATTCCTTAAAAAATTCCTCGTGTTTGCTGATTCACCCTCAAACACTTCTCGTTAACTCGCCCTCAGAACTCTTCACGTTTGCTCACACAATGGGATTTAGGGTAAACGATGAGGGAACGCAATCACTCGCCATCAAATCCCCTCGCGTTCGATTCCCCTCAAACCCATTGCGTTCCCTCACTCGTTTGCCTTAAAACTCTTTGCGTTTCCATTCCTTAAAAAATTCCTCGTGTTTGCTGATTCACCCTCAAACCCTTCTCGTTCACTCGCCCTCAGAACTCTTCACGTTTGCTCACACAATGGGATTTAGGGTAAGCGATGAGGGAACGCAATCACTCGCCATCAAATCCCTCGCGTTCGATTCCCCTCAAACCCATTGCGTTCCCTCACTCGTTTGCCTTAAAACTCATTTGCGTTTCCATTCCTTAAAAAATTCCTCGTGTTTGCTGATTCACTCCTCAAACACCTTCTCGTTCACTTCGCCCTCAGAACTCTTCACGTTTGCTCACACAATGGGATTTAGGGTAAACGATGAGGGAACGCAATCACTCGCCATCAAATCCCCTCGCGTTCGATTCCCCTCAAACCCATTGCGTTCCCTCACTCGTTTGCCCTAAAACTCTTTGCGTTTCCATTCCTTAAAAATTCCTCGTGTTTGCTGATTCACCCTCAAACACTTCTCGTTCACTCGCCCTCAGAACTCTTCACGTTTGCTCACACAATGGGATTTAGGGTAAACGATGAGGGAACGCAATCACTCGCCATCAAATCCCCTCGCGTTCGATTCCCCTCAAACCCATTGCGTTCCCTCACTCGTTTGCCTTAAAACTCTTTGCGTTTCCATTCCTTAAAATTCCTCGTGTTTGCTGATTCACCCTCAAACCCTTCTCGTTCACTCGCCCTCAGAACTCTTCACGTTTGCTCACACAATGGGATTTAGGGTAAGCGATGAGGGAATGCATTCACTCGCCATCAAATCCCCTCGCGTTCGATTCCCCTCAAACCCATTGCGTTCCCTCACTCGTTTGCCTTAAAACTCTTTGCGTTTCCATTCCTTAAAATTCCTCGTGTTTGCTGATTCACCCTCAAACCCTTCTCGTTCACTCGCCCTCAGAACTCTTCACGTTTGCTCACACAATGGGATTTAGGGTAAACGATGAGGGAACGCAATCACTCGCCATCAAATCCCCTCGCGTTCGATTCCCCTCAAACCCATTGCGTTCCCTCACTCGTTTGCCTTAAAACTCTTTGCGTTTCCATTCCTTAAATTCCTCGTGTTTGCTGATTCACCCTCAAACCCTTCTCGTTCACTCGCCCTCAGAACTCTTCACGTTTGCTCACACAATGGGCTTTAGGGTAAACGATGAGGGAATGCATTCGCTCGCCATCAAATCCACACGCGTTCGATTCCCCTCAAACCCATTGCGTTCCCTCACTCGTTTGCCCCAAATCTCTTTGCGTTTCCATTCCTTAAAAAATTCCTCGTGTTTGCTGATTCACCCTCAAACCCTTCTCGTTCACTCGCCCTCAGAACTCTTCACGTTTGCTCATGCAATGGGCTTTAGGGTAAGCGATGAGGGAATGCATTCGCTCGCCATCAAATCCACACGCGTTCGATTCCCCTCAAACCCATTGCGTTCCCTCACTCGTGTGCCCTAAAACTCCTTGCGTTTGCTTATTTCCTGTAAAATTCCTTCATTTCCTCTCCCTCAAAATTGCTCGTTTTTGCTGATTCACCCTCAGAACTCTTCACGTTTGCTCACGCAATGGGCTTTAGGGGAAGCAATGAGGGAACACGTTCGCTCGCCATCCCATCGCGTTCGATTCCCCTCAAACCCATTGCGTTCCCTCACTCGTTTGCCTTAAAACTCTTTGCGTTTCCATTCCTTAAAAAATTCCTCGTGTTTGCTGATTCACCCTCAAACCCTTCTCGTTCACTCGCCCTCAGAACTCTTCACGTTTGCTCACACAATGGGATTTAGGGTAAGCGATGAGGGAACGCATTCACTCGCAATCAAATCCCCTCGCGTTCGATTCCCCTCAAACCCATTGCGTTCCCTCACTCGTTTGCCCCAAAACTCTTTGCGTTTCCATTCCTTAAAAAATTCCTCGTGTTTGCTGATTCACCCTCAAACCCTTCTCGTTCACTCGCCCTCAAAACTCTTCACGTTTGCTCACGCAATGGGCTTTAGGGGAAGCAGTGAGGGAACACGTTCGCTCGTCATCCCCTCGCGTTCGATTCCCCTCAAACCCATTGCGTTCCCTCACTCGTTTGCCCTAAAACTCCTCGTGTTTCCCCTCCTTCAAAATTCCTCGTGTTTGCTGATTCACCCTCAAACCCTTCTCGTTCACTCGCCCTCAGAACTCTTCACGTTTGCTCACACAATGGGATTTAGGGTAAACGATGAGGGAACGCAATCACTCGCCATCAAATCCCCTCGCGTTAGATTCCCCTCAAACCCATTGCGTTCCTTCACTCGTTTGCCTTAAAACTCTTTGCGTTTCCATTCCTTAAAAAATTCCTCGTGTTTGCTGATTCAACCTCAAACCCTTCTCGTTCACTCGCCCTCAGAACTCTTCACGTTTGCTCACGCAATGGGCTTTAGGGGAAGCAATGAGGGAACGTGTTCGCTCGCTATCAAATCCCATCGCGTTCGATTTCCCCTCAAACCCATTGCGTTCCCTCACTCGTTTGCCCTAAAACTCTTTGCGTTTCCATTCCTTAAAAAATTCCTCGTGTTTGCTGATTCCCCCTCAGAACTCTTCACGTTTGCTCACACAATGGGATTTAGGGTAAGCGATGAGGGAATGCATTCGCTCGCCATCAAATCCACACGCGTTCGATTCCCCTGAAACCCATTGTGTTCCCTCACTCGTGTGCCCTAAAACTCCTCGTGTTCGCTGATTCACCCTCAAACCCTTCTCGTTCACTCGCCCTCAGAACTCTTCACGTTTGCTCACGCAATGGGCTTTAGGGGAAGCAATGAGGGAACACGTTCGCTCGCCATCCCCTTGCGTTCGATTCCCCTCAAACCCATTGCGTTCCCTCAATCGTGTGCCCTAAATCTCCTCGCGTTTGCTTATTTGCTGTAAAATTCCTTCATTTCCTCTCCCTCAAAATTGCTCGTTTTTGCTGATTCACCCTCAGATCTCTTCACGTTTGCTCACGCAATGGGCTTTAGGGGAAGCAATGAGGGAACACGTTCGCTCGCCATCCCATCGCGTTCGATTCCCCTCAAACCCATTGCGTTCCCACACTCGTTTGCCCCAAATCTCTTTGCGTTTCCATTCCTTAAAAAATTCCTCGTGTTTGCTGATTCACCCTCAAACCCTTCTCGTTCACTCGCCCTCAGAACTCTTCACGTTTGCTCACGCAATGGGCTTTAGGGGAAGCAGTGAGGGAACACGTTCGCTCGCCATCCCCTCGTGTTCGATTCCCCTCAAACCCATTGCGTTCCCTCAATCGCGTGCCCTAAATCTCCTCTCGTTTGCTTATTTGCTGTAAAATTCCTTCATTTCCTCTCCCTCAAAATTGTTCGTTTTTGCTGATTCCCCCTCAGATCTCTTCACGTTTGCTCACACAATGGGATTTAGGGTAAACGATGAGGGAACGCAATCACTCGCCATCAAATCCCCTCGCGTTCGATTCCCCTCAAACCCATTGCGTTCCCTCACTCGTTTGCCTAAAAACTCTTTGCGTTTCCATTCCTTAAATTCCTCGTGTTTGCTGATTCACCCTCAAACACTTCTCTTTAACTCGCCCTCAGAACTCTTCACGTTTGCTCACACAATGGGATTTAGGGTAAACGATGAGGGAACGCAATCACTCGCCATTAAATCCCCTCGCGTTCGATTCCCCTCAAACCCATTGCGTTCCCTCACTCGTTTGCCTTAAAACTCTTTGCGTTTCCATTCCTTAAAAAATTCCTTGTTCGCTGATTCACCCTCAAACCCTTCTCGTTCACTCGCCCTCAGAACTCTTCACGTTTGCTCATGCATTGGGCTTTAGGGTAAGCGATGAGGGAATGCATTCGCTCGCCATCAAATCCACACGCATTCGATTCCCCTGAAACCCATTGTGTTCCCTCACTCATGTGCCCTAAAACTCCTCGCGTTTGCTTATTTGCTGTAAAATTCCTTCATTTCCTCTCCCTCAAAATTGCTCGTTTTTGCTGATTCACCCTCAGATCTCTTCACGTTTGCTCACGCAATGGGCTTTAGGGGAAGCAATGAGGGAACACGTTCGCTCGCCATCCCATCGCGTTCGATTCCCCTCAAACCCATTGCGTTCCCACACTCGTTTGCCCCAAATCTCTTTGCGTTTCCATTCCTTAAAAAATTCCTCGTGTTTGCTGATTCACCCTCAAACCCTTCTCGTTCACTCGCCCTCAGAACTCTTCACGTTTGCTCACACAATGGGATTTAGGGTAAGCGATGAGGGAATGCATTCACTCGCCATCAAATCCCCTCGCGTTCGATTCCCCTCAAACCCATTGCATTCCCTCACTCCTTTGCCCTTAAACTCTTTGCGTGCATTTCCATTTCTTCAAAATTCCTCGTGTTTGCTGATTCACCCTCAAACCCTTCTCGTTCACTCGCCCTCAGAACTCTTCACGTTTGCTCACGCAATGGGCTTTAGGGGAAGCAGTGAGGGAACACGTTCGCTCGCCATCCCCTCGCGTTCGATTCCCCTCAAACCCATTGCGTTCCCTCAATCGTGTGCCCTAAATCTCCTCTCGTTTGCTTATTTGCTGTAAAATTCCTTCATTTCCTCTCCCTCAAAATTGTTCGTTTTTGCTGATTCCCCCTCAGAACTCTTCACGTTTGCTCACACAATGGGATTTAGGGTAAACGATGAGGGAACGCAATCACTCGCCATCAAATCCCCTCGCGTTCGATTCCCCTCAAGCCCATTGCGTTCCCTCACTCGTTTGCCTTAAAACTCCTTGCGTTTCCATTCCTTAAAAAATTCCTCGTGTTTGCTGATTCACCCTCAAACCCTTCTCGTTCACTCGCCCTCAGAACTCTTCACGTTTGCTCACACAATGGGATTTAGGGTAAGCGATGAGTGAATGCATTCGCTCGCCATCAAATCCACACGCGTTCGATGCCCCTCAAACCCATTGCGTTCCCTCACTCGTTTGCCCTAAAACTCCTCGTGTTTCCCCTCCTTCAAAATTCCTCGTGTTTGCTGATTCACCCTCAAACCCTTCTCGTTCACTCGCCCTCAGAACTCTTCACGTTTGCTCACACAATGGGATTTAGGGTAAACGATGAGGGAACGCAATCACTCGCCATCAAATCCCCTCGCGTTCGATTCCCCTCAAACCCATTACGTTCCCTCACTCGTTTGCCTAAAAACTCTTTGCGTTTCCATTCCTTAAATTCCTCGTGTTTGCTGATTCACCCTCAAACACTTCTCTTTAACTCGCCCTCAGAACTCTTCACGTTTGCTCACACAATGGGATTTAGGGTAAGCGATGAGGGAATGCATTCGCTCGCCATCAAATCCACACGCGTTCGATGCCCCTCAAACCCATTGCGTTCCCTCACTCGTTTGCCCTAATACTCCTTGTGTTTCCCCTCCTTCAAAATTCCTCGTGTTTGCTGATTCACCCTCAAACCCTTCTCGTTCACTCGCCCTCAGAACTCTTCACGTTTGTTCACACAATGGGATTTAGGGTAAGCGATGAGGGAATGCATTCGCTCGCCATCACATCCACACACGCGATTCCCTGAAACCCATCGTTCCCTCACTCGTGTGCCCTAAAACTCCCGCGTTGCTTATTTGCGTAAAATCCTTCATTTCCTCTCCCTCAAAATTGCTCGTTTTTGCTGATTCCCTCAATCTCTTCACGTTTGCCACACAATTGGGTAAACGTGAGGGAACGCAATCCCGCCATCAAATCCCTCGTTCGATTCCCCTCAAACCCATTGCGTTCCCTCACTCGTTTGCCTTAAAACTCTTTGCGTTTCCATTCTTAAAAAATTCCTCGTTTTGCGTTCACCCTCAAACCCTCTCGTTCACTTCCTTAAAAAATTTAGGGTAAACGATGAGGGAACGCAATCACTCGCCATCAAATCCCCTCGCGTTCGATCCCCTCAAACCCATTGCTTCCCTCACTCGTTTGCCTTAAAACTTTTGCGTTTCCATTCCTTAAAAAATTCTCTCGTGTTGCTGATTCACCCTCAAACCTTCTTCTCGTTCACATCGCCCTCAGAACTCTTCCCTCACGTTTGCTTAAGACTCTTTGCGTTTCCACCTTAAAAAATTCCTCGTGTTTGCTGATTCACCCTCAAACCCTTCTCGTTCACTCGCCCTCAGATTTAGTTTGCTCACACAATGGGATTTAGGATAAACGATGAGGGAACGCAATCACTCGCCATCAAATCCCCTCGCGTTCGATTCCCCTCAAACCCATTGCGTTCCCTCACTCGTTTGCCCTAATACTCCTTGTGTTTCCCCTCCTTCAAAATTCCTTGTGTTTGCTGATTCACCCTCAAACCCTTCTCGTTCACTCGCCCTCAGAACTCTTCACGTTTGCTCACGCAATTGGCTTTAGGGGAAGCAGTGAGGGAACACGTTCGCTCGCCATCCCCTCGTGTTCGATTCCCCTCAAACCCATTGCGTTCCCTCAATCGTGTGCCCTAAATCTCCTCTCGTTTGCTTATTTGCTGTAAAATTCCTTCATTTCCTCTCCCTCAAAATTGTTCGTTTTTGCTGATTCCCCCTCAGAACTCTTCACGTTTGCTCACACAATGGGATTTAGGGTAAACGATGAGGGAACGCAATCACTCGCCATCAAATCCCCTCGCGTTCGATTCCCCTCAAGCCCATTGCGTTCCCTCACTCGTTTGCCTTAAAACTCCTTGCGTTTCCATTCCTTAAAAAATTCCTCGTGTTTGCTGATTCACCCTCAAACCCTTCTCGTTCACTCGCCCTCAGAACTCTTCACGTTTGCTCACACAATGGGATTTAGGGTAAGCGATGAGTGAATGCATTCGCTCGCCATCAAATCCACACGCGTTCGATGCCCCTCAAACCCATTGCGTTCCCTCACTCGTTTGCCCTAAAACTCAACGTGTTTCCCCTCCTTCAAAATTCCTCGTGTTTGCTGATTCACCCTCAAACCCTTCTCGTTCACTCGCCCTCAGAACTCTTCACGTTTGCTCACACAATGGGATTTAGGATAAACGATGAGGGAACGCAATCACTCGCCATCAAATCCCCTCGCGTTCGATTCCCTCAAACCCATTGCGTTCCCTCACTCGTTTGCCCTAATACTCCTTGTGTTTCCCCTCCTTCAAAATTCCTTGTGTTTGCTGATTCACCCTCAAACCCTTCTCGTTCACTCGCCCTCAGAACTCTTCACGTTTGCTCACACAATGGGATTTAGGATAAACGATGAGGGAACGCAATCACTCGCCATCAAATCCCCTCGCGTTCGATTCCCCTCAAACCCATTGCGTTCCCTCACTCGTTTGCCCCAAAACTCTTTGCGTTTCCATTCCTTAAAAAAGTCCTTGTTTGCCGATTCACCCTCAATCCCTTCTCGTTCACTCGCCCTCAGAACACTTCACGTTTGCTCACACAATGGGCTTTAGGGTAAGCGATGAGGGAATGCATTCGCTCGCCATCAAATCCACACGCGTTCGATGCCCCTCAAACCCATTGCGTTCCCTCACTCGTTTGCCCTAATACTCCTTGTGTTTCCCCTCCTTCAAAATTCCTCGTGTTTGCTGATTCACCCTCAAACCCTTCTCATTCACTCGCCCTCAAAACTCTTCACGTTTGCTCACGCAATGGGCTTTAGGGTAAGCGATGAGGGAACGTGTTCGCTCGCCATCAAATCCCATCGTGTTCGATTTCCCCTCAAACCCATTGCGTTCCCTCACTCGTTTGCCCTAAAACTCTTTGCGTTTCCATTCCTTAAAAAATTCCTTGTGTTTGCTGATTCAACCTCAAACCCTTCTCGTTCACTCGCCCTCAGAACTCTTCACGTTTGCTCACGCAATGGGCTTTAGGGGAAGCAATGAGGGAACACGTTCGCTCGCCATCCCATCGCGTTCGATTCTCCTCAAACCCATTGCGTTCCCTCACTCGTTTGCCCTAATACTCCTTGTGTTTCCCCTCCTTCAAAATTCCTTGTGTTTGCTGATTCACCCTCAAACCCTTCTCGTTCACTCGCCCTCAGAACTCTTCACGTTTGCTCACACAATGGGATTTAGGATAAACGATGAGGGAACGCAATCACTCGCCAACAAATCCCCTCGCGTTCGATTCCCCTCAAACCCATTGCGTTCCCTCACTCGTTTGCCCCAAAACTCTTTGCGTTTCCATTCCTTAAAAAATTCCTTGTTTGCTGATTCACCCTCAAACCCTTCTCGTTCACTCGCCCTCAAAACTCTTCACGTTTGCTCACGCAATGGGCTTTAGGATAAGCGATGAGGGAACCTATTCGCTCGCTATCAAATCCCATCGCGTTCGATTTCCCCTCAAACCCATTGCGTTCCCTCACTCGTTTGCCCTAAAACTCTTTGCGTTTCCATTCCTTAAAAAATTCCTTGTTTGCTGATTCACCCTCAAACCCTTCTCGTTCACTCGCCCTCAAAACTGTTCACGTTTGCTCACACAATGGGATTTAGGGTAAGCGATGAGGGAATGCATTCGCTCGCCATCAAATCCACACGCGTTCGATTCCCCTGAAACCCATTGTGTTCCCTCACTCGTGTGCCCTAAAACTCCTCGCGTTTGCTTATTTGCTGTAAAATTCCTTCATTTCCTCTCCCTCAAAATTGCTCGTTTTTGCTGATTCACCCTGGGATCTCTTCACGTTTGCTCATGCAATGGGCTTTAGGGGAAGCAATGAGGGAACACGTTCGCTCGCCATCCCCTCGCGTTCGATTCTCCTCAAACCCATTGCGTTCCCTCACTCGTTTGCCCTAATACTCCTCGCGTTTGCTTATTTGCTGTAAAATTCCTTCATTTCCTCTCCCTCAAAATTGTTCGTTTTTGCTGATTCCCCCTCAGAACTCTTCACGTTTGCTCACACAATGGGATTTAGGGTAAACGATGAGGGAACGCAATCACTCGCCATCAAATCCCCTCGCGTTCGATTCCCCTCAAACCCATTGCGTTCCCTCACTCGTTTGCCTTAAAACTCTTTGCGTTTCCATTCCTTAAAAAATTCCTCGTGTTTGCTGATTCACCCTCAAACCCTTCTCGTTCACTCGCCCTCAGAACTCTTCACGTTTGCTCACACAATGGGATTTAGGGTAAGCGATGAGGGAATGCATTCGCTCGCCATCAAATCCACACGCGTTCGATGCCCCTCAAACCCATTGCGTTCCCTCACTCGTTTGCCCTAATACTCCTTGTGTTTCCCCTCCTTCAAAATTCCTCGTGTTTGCTGATTCACCCTCAAACCCTTCTCGTTCACTCGCCCTCAGAACTCTTCACGTTTGTTCACACAATGGGATTTAGGGTAAACGATGAGGGAACGCAATCACTCGCCATCAAATCCCCTCGCGTTCGATTCCCCTCAAACCCATTGCGTTCCCTCACTCGTTTGCCCTAATACTCCTTGTGTTTCTCCTCCTTCAAAATTCCTCGTGTTCGCTGATTCACCCTCAAACCCTTCTCATTCACTCGCACTCAGAACTCTTCACGTTTGCTCACACAATGGGCTTTAGGGTAAGCGATGAGGGAATGCATTCGCTCGCCATCACATCCACACACGTTCGATTCCCCTGAAACCCATTGCGTTCCCTCACTCGTGTGCCCTAAAACTCCTCGCGTTTGCTTATTTGCTGTAAAATTCCTTCATTTCCTCTCCCTCAAAATTGCTCGTTTTTGCTGATTCACCCTCAGATCTCTTCACGTTTGCTCACACAATGGGATTTAGGGTAAGCGATGAGGGAACGTGTTCGCTCGCCATCAAATCCCCTCGCGTTCGATTCCCCTCAAACCCATTGCGTTCCCTCACTCGTTTGCCCCAAAACTCTTTGCGTTTCCATTCCTTAAAAAATTCCTTGTTTGCTGATTCACCCTCAAACCCTTCTCGTTCACTCGCCCTCAAAACTCTTCACGTTTGCTCACGCAATGGGCTTTAGGATAAGCGATGAGGGAATGTGTTCGCTCGCCATCAAATCCCATCGCGTTCGATTTCCCATCAAACCCATTGCGTTCCCTCACTCGTTTGCCCTAAAACTCTTTGCGTTTCCATTCCTTAAAAAATTCCTCGTGTTTGCTGATTCAACCTCAAACCTTTCTCGTTCACTCGCCCTCAGAACTCTTCACGTTTGCTCACGCAATGGGCTTTAGGATAAGCGATGAGGGAATGTGTTCGCTCGCCATCAAATCCCCTCGCGTTCGATTCCCCTCAAACCCATTGCGTTCCCTCACTCGTTTGCCCCAAAACTCTTTGCGTTTCCATTCCTTAAAAAATTCCTTGTTTGCTGATTCACCCTCAAACCCTTCTCGTTCACTCGCCCTCAGAACTCTTCACGTTTGCTCACACAATGGGATTTAGGATAAACGATGAGGGAACGCAATCACTCGCCATCAAATCCCCTCGCGTTTGATTCCCCTCAAACCCATTGCGTTCCCTCACTCGTTTGCCCCAAAACTCTTTGCGTTTCCATTCCTTAAAAAAGTCCTTGTTTGCCGATACACCCTCAATCCCTTCTCGTTCACTCGCCCTCAGAACACTTCACGTTTGCTCACACAATGGGATTTAGGGTAAGCGATGAGGGAATGCATTCGCTCGCCATCAAATCCACACGCGTTCGATGCCCCTCAAACCCATTGCGTTCCCTCACTCGTTTGCCCTAATACTCCTTGTGTTTCCTCTCCTTCAAAATTCCTCGTGTTTGCTGATTCACCCTCAAACCCTTCTCGTTCACTAGCCCTCAGAACTCTTCACGTTTGCTCACACAATGGGATTTAGGGTAAACGATGAGGGAACGCAATGAAAAGGTCCATCTGAAATACAGGATTTATGAAAACAATTTATGAAAATGTCCATCTGAAATGCAGGATTTATGAAAATGATGTCCATCTGAAATACAGGATTTATGAAAACGTCCTTCTGAAATACAGGATTTATGAAAATATCCATCTGAAATGCATGATTTATGAAAATGTCCGTCTGAAATACATGATTTATGAAAATGTCGATCTGAAATACAGGATTTATGAAAACAATTTATGAAAATGTCCATCTGAAATACATGATTTATGAAAATGATTTCCATCTGAAATACAGGATTTATGAAAATGATTTCCATCTGAAATACTTGATTTTTGAAAACGATTTATAAAAATGTCTTTCTGAAATACATGAAAATGATGGCCATCTGAAATACAGGATTTATGAAAACGATTTATGAAAATGTCCTTCTAAAATACATGATTTTTGAAAATGATTTATGAATGTCCATCTGAAATACATGATTTATGAAAATGTCCATCTGAAATACAGGATTTATGAAAATGTCCATCTGAAATTCATGATTTATGAAAATGATTTCCATCTGAAATACATGATTTATGAAAATGACGTCCATCTGAAATACAGGATTTATGAAAACAATTTATGAATATGTCCATCTGAAATAGATGATTTATGAAAATGTCCATCTGAAATACAGGATTTATGAAAATGATTTCCATCTGAAATACATGATTTTTGAAAATAATTTATGAAAATGTCTTTCTGAAATACATGATGAAAATGATGTCCATCTGAAATACAGGATTTATGAAAACGATTTATGAAAATGTCCTTCTAAAATACATGATTTATGAAAATGTCCATCTGAAATACATGATTTTTGAAAATGATTTATGAATATGTCCATCTGAAATACATGATTTATGAAAATGTCGATCTGAAATACAGGATTTATGAAAACAATTTATGAAAATGTCCATCTGAAATATAGGATTTATGAAAATGATTTCCATCTGAAATACATGATTTTTGAAAATGATTTATGAAAATGACTTTCTGAAATACATGATGAAAATGATTTCCATCTGAAATACAGGATTTATGAAAACGATTTATGAAAATGTCCATCTGAAATACATGATTTTTGAAAATAATTTATGAAAATGTCTTTCTGAAATACATGATGAAAATGATGTCCATCTGAAATACAGGATTTATGAAAACAATTTATGAAAATGTCCATCTGAAATACAGGATTTATGAAAATGTCCATCTGAAATACATGATTTTTGAAAATAATTTATGAAAATGTCTTTCTGAAATACATGATGAAAATGACGTCCATCTGAAATACAGGATTTATGAAAACTATTTATGAAAATGTCCTTCTAAAATACATGATTTATGAAAATGTCCATCTGAAATACATGATTTATGAAAATGATTTATGAATATGTCCATCTGAAATACATGATTTATGAATATGTCCATCTGAAATACATGATTTATGAAAATGTCCATCTGAAATACAGGATTTATGAAAATGTCCATCTGAAATACATGACGAAAATGATGTCCATCTGAAATGTATGATTTATGAAAATGATTTATGAAAATGTCCATCTGAAATACAGGATTTATGAAAATGATTTATGAAAATGTCCATCTGAAATACATGATTTATGAAAATGTCGATCTGAAATACAGGATTTATGAAAACAATTTATGAAAATGTCCATCTGAAATGCAGGATTTATGAAAACAATTTATGAAAATGTCCATCTGAAATGCAGGATTTATGAAAATGATTTCCATCTGAAATACATGATTTTTGAAAATGATTTATGAAAATGTCTTTCTGAAATACATGAATTATGAAAATGATGTCCATCTGAAATACAGGATTTATGAAAACGATTTATGAAAACGTCCTTCTGAAATACAGGATTTATGAAAATATCCATCTGAAATGCATGATTTATGAAAATGTCCATCTGAAATACATGATTTATGAAAATGTCGATCTGAAATACAGGATTTATGAAAACGATTTATGAAAACGTCCTTCTGAAATACAGGATTTATGAAAATATCCATCTGAAATGCATGATTTATGAAAATGTCCATCTGAAATACATGATTTATGAAAATGTCGATCTGAAATACAGGATTTATGAAAACAATTTATAAAAATGTCCATCTGAAATACAGGATTTATGAAAATGATTTATGAAAATGTCCTTCTGAAATGCATGATTTATGAAAATGTCCTTCTGAAATGCATGATTTATGAAAATGTCCATCTGAAATACAGGATTTATGAAAACGATTTATGAAAATGTCCTTCTGAAATGCATGATTTATGAAAATGTCCTTCTGAAATGCATGATTTATGAAAATGTCCATCTGAAATACAGGATTTATGAAAACGATTTATGAAAATGTCCATCTGAAATGCATGATTTATGAATGTCTATCTGAAATGCATGATTTATGAAAATGTCCATCTGAAATGCATGATTTATGAAAATGTCCATCTGAAATGCATGATTTATGAAAATGTCCATCTGAAATGTATGATTTATGAAAATGATTTATGAAAATGTCCATCTGAAATACAGGATTTATGAAAACAATTTATGACAATGTCCATCTAAAATACATGATTTATGAAAACTATTTATGAAAATGTCCATCTGAAATACAGGATTTATGAAAATGTCCATCTGCAATGCATGATTTATGAATGTCTATCTGAAATGCATGATTTATGAAAATGTCTATCTGAAATGCATGATTTATGAAAATGTCGATCTGAAATACAGGATTTATGAAAACGATTTATGAAAACGTCCTTCTGAAATACAGGATTTATGAAAATATCCATCTGAAATGCATGATTTATGAAAATGTCCATCTGAAATACATGATTTATGAAAATGTCGATCTGAAATACAGGATTCATGAAAACAATTTATAAAAATGTCCATCTGAAATACAGGATTTATGAAAACGATTTATAAAAATGTCCATCTGAAATACAGGATTTATGAAAACGATTTATGAAAATGTCCTTCTGAAATACAGGATTTATGAAAATGATTTATGAAAATGTCCTTCTGAAATGCATGATTTATTAAAATGTCCTTCTGAAATGCATGATTTATGAAAATGTCCATCTGAAATACAGGATTTATGAAAACGATTTATGAAAATGTCCATCTGAAATGCATGATTTATGAATGTCTATCTGAAATGCATGATTTATGAAAATGTCCATCTGAAATACAGGATTTATGAAAACGATTTATGAAAATGTCCTTCTGAAATGCATGATGTTACGTCCATAAATGTCCTTGTGGGAGTGCCTGTGTTTTTTCTCTCTCTCTCTCCTGCTTGCTCTCTCTCTGTTCCCTGTCGATCTCTTAGGCCGTCTCCCTTGACTGCTGATTGGCTCATGAAGCTGTCACTCATCATTAAGTGACATGACGCCGACCTATCCGCTGCCAGTAAAGTTTCCTCTGGCAGATAAAAGGACGCTGAAAGGAGTGAATGGAGATCTCTTTTGCTCTCTGTATTTGCTGTCATTTTACTCGTTTTTGACTTGCTTTATTTGTTATTTGTTTATGCCAAAATCCTTTGTGTTTTGTTCTGACATTCTTGATCCTTATAACCTTTTGATTTGCTATTTCATTTGGTTAATCTGTTACTTTGTAAACACTCTTTACCAAGAGGAAGGTGGATAGGGAAGATGTCGTGCGACTTCCATTGTGCAACATTTAGATAACTCTGTGTATAGAAACCCCAGGTAAGAGGTGAACGCCACCCCTGTATGTTTTGTTTTATTAGTTGAGAGTAGGGAAGTATACGGCGCTTGGCGCTGAAGATTTATTTTCTTTTTCTGCCTTTAGTTAGGTTAGAGGTTTAAATGAGGTAGAATTGGTTTTGTTTCTTTCTTTCTTTTGGCGTCACTAGCGTCCCCTTTCTCTTGGGTTGATTTGTTTAGGTTTTCTTTTCCTTTTTTCTGAGTTGTAAATATTTGTACATATTGGTTGTCTCTTTAAGTGACTGATACTTTTGTAGATATATTTTGTAGTTATATGGATTTTTTTCACTTTGTATAATAAATCACTTTTGTTGGCAGTTTGTGTCCTTGCATTGTTTCTTGCCGCCTCCATCATTTTACAGATTTGCCACAATCTCAATGTTACTCCTTTTCCCCTAGACAATCTTAAAAGGGTCGTAACACATGACTTATGAAAATGTCCTTCTGAAATGCATGATTTATGAAAATGTCCATCTGAAATACAGGATTTATGAAAACGATTTATGAAAATGTCCATCTGAAATGCATGATTTATGAATGTCTATCCGAAATGCATGATTTATGAAAATGTCCATCTGAAATGCATGATTTATGAAAATGTCCATCTGAAATGCATGATTTATGAAAATGTCCATCTGAAATGTATGATTTATGAAAATGATTTATGAAAATGTCCATCTGAAATACAGGATTTATGAAAACAATTTATGACAATGTCCATCTGAAATACATGATTTATGAAAACTATTTATGAAAATGTCCATCTGAAATACAGGATTTATGAAAATGTCCATCTGCAATGCATGATTTATGAATGTCTATCTGAAATGCATGATTTATGAAAATGTCTATCTGAAATGCATGATTTATGAAAATGTCGATCTGAAATACAGGATTTATGAAAACAATTTATGAAAATGTCCTTCTGAAATACATGATTTATGAAAATGATTTATGAAAATGTCCATCTGAAATGCATGATTTATGAAAATGTCCATCTGAAATACATGATTTATGAAAATGTCGATCTGAAATACTGGATTTATGAAAACAATTTATGAAAATGTCCATCTGAAATACATGATTTTTGAAAATGATTCATGAAAATGTCTTTCTGAAATACATGATGAAAATGATGTCCATCTGAAATACAGGATTTATGAAAATGTCCTTCTGAAATGCATGATTTATGAAAATGTCAATCTGAAATACAGGATTTATGAAAATGTCCATCTGAAATGCATGATTTATGAAAATGATTTATGAAAATGTCCATCTGAAATACAGGATTTATGAAAATGTCCATCTGAAAAGCATGATTTATGAAAATGATTTCCATCTGAAATACAGGATTCATGAAAATGTCCATCTGAAATATATGATTTATGAAAATGTCCATCTGAAATACAGGATTTATGAAAACAATTTATGAAAATGTCCATCTGAAATGCATGATTTATGAAAATGTCCATCTGAAATACAGGATTTATGAAAATGTCCATCTGAAATACAGGATTTATGAAAACAATTTATGAAAATGTCCATCTGAAATACATGATTTATGAAAATGTCCATCTGAAATACATGATTTATGAAAATGTCCATCTGAAATGCATGATTTATGAAAATGTCCATCTGAAATACATGATTTATGAAAATGTCGATCTGAAATACAGGATTTATGAAAACAATTTATGAAAATGTCTATCTGAAATACAGGATTTATGAAAATGATTTCCATCTGAAATACATGATTTTTGAAAATGATTTATGAAAATGTCTTTCTGAAATACATGATGAAAATGATGTCCATCTGAAATACAGGATTTATGAAAACGATTTATGAAAATGTCCATCTGAAATGCATGATTTATGAAAATGTCCATCTGAAATACATGATTTATGAAAATGTCCATCTGAAATAGATTATATATGAAAATGATTTATGAATATGTCCATCTGAAATACATGATTTATGAAAATGTCCATCTGAAATACATGATTTATGAAAATGTCCATCTGAAATTTATGATTTATGAAAATGATTTATGAAAATGTCCATCTGAAATACAGGATTTTTGAAAATGATTTATGAAAATGTCTTTCTGAAATACATGATTTATGAAAATGTCCATCTGAAATACAGGATTTTTGAAAATGATTTATGAAAATGTCCATCTGAAATACATGATTTATGAAAATGTCTTTCTGAAATACATGATTTATGAAAATGTCCATCTGAAATACAGGATTTTTGAAAATGATTTAAGAAAATGTCTTTCTGAAATACATGATGAAAATGATGTCCATCTGAAATACAGGATTTATGAAAATGATTTCCATCTGAAATACATGATTTATGAAAATGTCCATCTGAAATACATGATTTATGAAAATGTCCATCTGAAATTTATGATTTATGAAAATGATTTATGAAAATGTCCATCTGAAATACGTGATTTATGAAAACAATTTATGAAAATGTCCATCTGAAATACATGATTTATGAAAATGATTTCCATCTGAAATACATGATTTTTGAAAACGATTTATAAAAATGTCTTTCTGAAATACATGAAAATGATGTCCATCTGAAATACAGGATTTATGAAAACGATTTATGAAAATGTCCTCCTAAAATACATGATTTATGAAAATGTCCATCTGAAATACGTGATTTTTGAAAATGATTTATGAATGTCCATCTGAAATACATGATTTATGAAAATGTCCATCTGAAATACATGATTTATGAAAATGTCCATCTGAAATACATGATTTATGAAAATGTCAATCAGAAATGTATGATTTATGAAAATGATTTATGAAAATGTCCATCTGAAATACAGGATTTATGAAAACAATTTATGAAAATGTCCATCTGAAATGCAGGATTTATGAAAATGATGTCCATCTGAAATACAGGATTTATGAAAACGTCCTTCTGAAATACAGGATTTATGAAAATATCCATCTGAAATGCATGATTTATGAAAATGTCAGTCTGAAATACATGATTTATGAAAATGTCGATCTGAAATACAGGATTTATGAAAATAATTTATGAAAATGTCCATCTGAAATACATGATTTATGAAAATGATTTCCATCTGAAATACAGGATTTATGAAAATGATTTCCATCTGAAATACTTGATTTTTGAAAACGATTTATAAAAATGTCTTTCTGAAATACATGAAAATGATGTCCATCTGAAATACAGGATTTATGAAAACGATTTATGAAAATGTCCTTCTAAAATACATGATTTATGAAAATGTTCATCTGAAATACATGATTTTTGAAAATGATTTATGAATGTCCATCTGAAATACATGATTTATGAAAATGTCCATCTGAAATACATGATTTATGAAAATGTCCATCTGAAATGTATGATTTATGAAAATAATTTATGAAAATGTCCATCTGAAATACAGGATTTATGAAAATGTCGATCTGAAATACAGGATTTATGAAAACAATTTATGAAAATGTCCATCTGAAATGCAGGATTTATGAAAATGATGTCCATCTGAAATACAGGATTTATGAAAACGATTTATGAAAACGTCCTTCTGAAATACAGGATTTATGAAAATATCCATCTGAAATGCATGATTTATGAAAATGTCGATCTGAAATACAGGATTTATGAAAACAATTTATGAAAATATCCATCTGAAATACAGGATTTATGAAAACGATTTATGAATATGTCCATCTGAAATACATTATTTATGAAAATGTCCATCTGAAATACATGATTTTTGAAAATGATTTATGAATATGTCCATCTGAAATACATGATTTATGAAAACGTCCAACTGAAATACATTATTTATGAAAATGATTTATGAATATGTCCATCTGAAATACATGATTTATGAAAATGTCCATCTGAAATACATGATTGATGAAAATGTCCATCTGAAATTTATGATTTATGAAAATGTCCATCTGAAATGCATGATTTATGAAAATGTCCATCTGAAATGTATGATTTATGAAAATGATTTATGAAAATGTCCATCTGAAATACAGGATTTATGAAAACAATTTATGACAATGTCCATCTGAAATACATGATTTATGAAAACTATTTATGAAAATGTCCATCTGAAATACAGGATTTATGAAAATGTCCATCTGCAATGCATGATTTATGAATGTCTATCTGAAATGCATGATTTATGAAAATGTCTATCTGAAATGCATGATTTATGAAAATGTCGATCTGAAATACAGGATTTATGAAAACAATTTATGAAAATGTCCTTCTGAAATACATGATTTATGAAAATGATTTATGAAAATGTCCATCTGAAATGCATGATTTATGAAAATGTCCATCTGAAATACATGATTTATGAAAATGTCGATCTGAAATACTGGATTTATGAAAACAATTTATGAAAATGTCCATCTGAAATACATGATTTTTGAAAATGATTCATGAAAATGTCTTTCTGAAATACATGATGAAAATGATGTCCATCTGAAATACAGGATTTATGAAAATGTCCTTCTGAAATGCATGATTTATGAAAATGTCAATCTGAAATACAGGATTTATGAAAATGTCCAACTGAAATGCATGATTTATGAAAATGATTTATGAAAATGTCCATCTGAAATACAGGATTTATGAAAATGTCCATCTGAAAAGCATGATTTATGAAAATGATTTCCATCTGAAATACAGGATTCATGAAAATGTCCATCTGAAATATATGATTTATGAAAATGTCCATCTGAAATACAGGATTTATGAAAACAATTTATGAAAATGTCCATCTGAAATGCATGATTTATGAAAATGTCCATCTGAAATACAGGATTTATGAAAATGTCCATCTGAAATACAGGATTTATGAAAACAATTTATGAAAATGTCCATCTGAAATACATGATTTTTGAAAATGTCCATCTGAAATACATGATTTTTGAAAATGTCCATCTGAAATGCATGATTTATGAAAATGTCCATCTGAAATACATGATTTATGAAAATGTCGATCTGAAATACAGGATTTATGAAAACAATTTATGAAAATGTCTATCTGAAATACAGGATTTATGAAAATGATTTCCATCTGAAATACATGATTTTTGAAAATGATTTATGAAAATGTCTTTCTGAAATACATGATGAAAATGATGTCCATCTGAAATACAGGATTTATGAAAACGATTTATGAAAATGTCCATCTGAAATGCATGATTTATGAAAATGTCCATCTGAAATACATGATTTATGAAAATGTCCATCTGAAATAGATTATATATGAAAATGATTTATGAATATGTCCATCTGAAATACATGATTTATGAAAATGTCCATCTGAAATACATGATTTATGAAAATGTCCATCTGAAATTTATGATTTATGAAAATGATTTATGAAAATGTCCATCTGAAATACAGGATGTTTGAAAATGATTTATGAAAATGTCTTTCTGAAATACATGACTTATGAAAATGTCCATCTGAAATACAGGATTTTTGAAAATGATTTATGAAAATGTCCATCTGAAATACATGATTTATGAAAATGTCTTTCTGAAATACATGATTTATGAAAATGTCCATCTGAAATACAGGATTTTTGAAAATGATTTATGAAAATGTCTTTCTGAAATACATGATGAAAATGATGTCCATCTGAAATACAGGATTTATGAAAATGATTTCCATCTGAAATACATGATTTATGAAAATGTCCATCTGAAATACATGATTTATGAAAATGTCCATCTGAAATTTATGATTTATGAAAATGATTTATGAAAATGTCCATCTGAAATACGTGATTTATGAAAACAATTTATGAAAATGTCCATCTGAAATACATGATTTATGAAAATGATTTCCATCTGAAATACATGATTTTTGAAAACGATTTATAAAAATGTCTTTCTGAAATAAATGAAAATGATGTCCATCTGAAATACAGGATTTATGAAAACGATTTATGAAAATGTCCTCCTAAAATACATGATTTATGAAAATGTCCATCTGAAATACATGATTTTTGAAAATGATTTATGAATGTCCATCTGAAATACATGATTTATGAAAATGTCCATCTGAAATACATGATTTATGAAAATGTCCATCTGAAATACATGATTTATGAAAATGTCAATCAGAAATGTATGATTTATGAAAATGATTTATGAAAATGTCCATCTGAAATACAGGATTTATTAAAACAATTTATGAAAATGTCCATCTGAAATGCAGGATTTATGAAAATGATGTCCATCTGAAATACAGGATTTATGAAAACGTCCTTCTGAAATACAGGATTTATGAAAATATCCATCTGAAATGCATGATTTATGAAAATGTCAGTCTGAAATACATGATTTATGAAAATGTCGATCTGAAATACAGGATTTATGAAAATAATTTATGAAAATGTCCATCTGAAATACATGATTTTATGAAAATGATTTCCATCTGAAATACAGGATTTATGAAAATGATTTCCATCTGAAATACTTGATTTTTGAAAACGATTTATAAAAATGTCTTTCTGAAATACATGAAAATGATGTCCATCTGAAATACAGGATTTATGAAAACGATTTATGAAAATGTCCTTCTAAAATACATGATTTATGAAAATGTTCATCTGAAATACATGATTTTTGAAAATGATTTATGAATGTCCATCTGAAATACATGATTTATGAAAATGTCCATCTGAAATACATGATTTATGAAAATGTCCATCTGAAATGTATGATTTATGAAAATAATTTATGAAAATGTCCATCTGAAATACAGGATTTATGAAAATGTCGATCTGAAATACAGGATTTATGAAAACAATTTATGAAAATGTCCATCTGAAATGCAGGATTTATGAAAATGATGTCCATCTGAAATACAGGATTTATGAAAACGATTTATGAAAACGTCCTTCTGAAATACAGGATTTATGAAAATATCCATCTGAAATGCATGATTTATGAAAATGTCGATCTGAAATACAGGATTTATGAAAACAATTTATGAAAATATCCATCTGAAATACATTATTTATGAAATGTCCATCTGAAATACATTATTTATGAAAACGATTTATGAATATGTCCATCTGAAATACATGATTTATGAAAATGTCCATCTGAAATACATGATTTATGAAAATGATTTATGAATATGTCCATCTGAAATACATGATTTATGAAAATGTCCATCTGAAATACATGATTGATGAAAATGTCCATCTGAAATTTATGATTTATGAAAATGATTTATGAAAATGTCCATCTGAAATACAGGATTTATGAAAACAATTTATGAAAATGTCCATCTGAAATACAGGATTTATGAAAATGTCCATCTGAAATACATGATTTATGAAAACAATTTATGAAAATGTCCATCTGAAATACATGATGAAAATGATGTCCATCTGAAATACAGGATTTATGAAAATGTCGATTTATGAAAATGTCCCATCTGAAATACAGGATTTATGAAAACGATTTATGAAAATGTCCTCCTAAAATACATGATTTATGAAAATGTCCATCTGAAATACATGATTTTTGAAAATGATTTATGAATGTCCATCTGAAATACATGATTTATGAAAATGTCCATCTGAAATACATGATTTATGAAAATGTCCATCTGAAATACATGATTTATGAAAATGTCAATCAGAAATGTATGATTTATGAAAATGATTTATGAAAATGTCCATCTGAAATACAGGATTTATGAAAACGATTTATGAAAATGTCCTTCTGAAATACAGGATTTATGAAAATTTCCATCTGAAATGCATGATTTATGAAAATGTCGATCTGAAATACAGGATTTATGAAAACAATTTATGAAAATGTCCATCTGAAATACAGGATTTATGAAAACGATTTATGAAAATGTCCTTCTGAAATACATGATTTATGAAAACAATTTATGAAAATGTCCATCTGAAATACAGGATTTTTGAAAATGATTTATGAAAATGTCTTTCTGAAATACATGATGAAAATGATGTCCATCTGAAATACAGGATTTATGAAAACGATTTATGAAAATGTCCTTCTAAAATACATGATTTATGAAAATGTCCATCTGAAATACATGATTTTTGAAAACGATTTATGAAAATGTCCTTCTAAAATACATGATTTATGAAAACAATTTATGAAAATGTCCATCTGAAATACAGGATTTTTGAAAATGATTTATGAAAATGTCTTTCTGAAATACATGATGAAAATGATGTCCATCTGAAATACAGGATTTATGAAAACGATTTATGAAAATGTCCTTCTAAAATACATGATTTATGAAAATGTCCATCTGAAATACATGATTTTTGAAAACGATTTATGAAAATGTCCTTCTAAAATACATGATTTATGAAAATGTCCATCTGAAATACATGATTTTTGAAAATGATTTATGAATATGTCCATCTGAAATACATGATTTATGAAAATGTCCAACTGAAATACATGATTTTTGAAAATGATTTATGAATATGTCCATCTGAAATACATGATTTATGAAAATGTCCATCTGAAATAGATTATATATGAAAATGATTTATGAATATGTCCATCTGAAATACATGATTTATGAAAATGTCCATCTGAAATACATGATTTATGAAAATGTCCATCTGAAATTTATGATTCATGAAAATGATTTATGAAAATGTCCATCTGAAATACAGGATTTATGAAAACAATTTATGAAAATGTCCATCTGAAATACAGGATTTATGAAAATGTCCATCTGAAATACATGATTTTTGAAAATAATTTATGAAAATGTCTTTCTGAAATACAGGATTTATGAAAATGATTTCCATCTGAAATACATGATTTTTGAAAATGATTTATGAAAATGACTTTCTGAAATACATGATGAAAATGATGTCCATCTGAAATACAGGATTTATGAAAATGATTTATGAATATGTCCATCTGAAATACATGATTTATGAAAATGTCCATCTGACATACATGATTTATGAAAATGTCCATCTGAAATTTATGATTTATGAAAATGATTTATGAAAATGTCCATCTGAAATACAGGATTTATGAGAATGTCCGTCTGAAATACATGATTTATGAAAACAATTTATGAAAATGTCCATCTGAAATACAGGATTTATGAAAATGATTTCCATCTGAAATACATGATTTTTGAAAATAATTTATGAAAATGTCTTTCTGAAATACATGATGAACATGATGTCCATCTGAAATACAGGATTTATGAAAACGATTTATGAAAATGTCCTTCTAAAATACATGATTTATGAAAATGTCCATCTGAAATACATGATTTATGAAAATGATTTATGAATATGTCCATCTGAAATACATGATTTATGAAAATGTCCATCTGAAATACATGATTTATGAAAATGATTTATGAAAATGTCCATCTGAAATACAGGATTTATGAAAACAATTTATGAAAATGTCCATCTGAAATACAGGATTTATGAAAATGTCCATCTGAAATACATGATTTATGAAAACAATTTATGAAAATGTCCATCTGAAATACAGGATTTATGAAAATGATTTCCATCTGAAATACATGATTTTTGAAAATAATTTATGAAAATGTCTTTCTGAAATACATGATGAAAATGATGTCCATCTGAAATACAGGATTTATGAAAACGATTTATGAAAATGTCCTTCTAAAATACATGATTTATGAAAATATCCATCTGAAATACATGATTTTTGAAAATGATTTATGAATATGTCCATCTGAAATACATGATTTATGAAAATGTCGATCTGAAATACAGGATTTATGAAAACAATTTATGAAAATGTCCATCTGAAATACAGGATTTATGAAAATGATTTCCATCTGAAATACATGATTTTTGAAAATGATTTACGAAAATGACTTTCTGAAATACATGATGAAAATGATGTCCATCTGAAATACAGGATTTATGAAAACGATTTATGAAAATGTCAATGAGAAATGCATGATTTATGAAAATGTCCATCTGAAATACATTATTTATGAAGATGATTTATGAATATGTCCATCTGAAATACATGATTTATGAAAATGTCCATCTGAAATACAGGATTTATGAAAATGTCCATCTGAAATACATGATTTATGAAAACAATTTATGAAAATGTCCATCTGAAATACAGGATTTATGAAAATGATTTCCATCTGAAATACATGATTTTTGAAAATAATTTATGAAAATGTCTTTCTGAAATACATGATGAAAATGATGTCCATCTGAAATACAGGATTTATGAAAACGATTTATGAAAATGTCCTTCTAAAATACATGATTTATGAAAATGTCCATCTGAAATACATGATTTATGAAAATGATTTATGAATATGTCCATCTGAAATACATGATTTATGAAAATGTCCATCTGAAATACATGATTTTTGAAAATGATTTATGAATATGTCCATCTGAAATACATGATTTATGAAAATGTCGATCTGAAATACAGGATTTATGAAAACAATTTATGAAAATGTCCATCTGAAATACAGGATTTATGAAAATGATTTCCATTTGAAATACATGATTTTTGAAAATAATTTATGAAAATGTCTTTCTGAAATACATGATGAAAATGATGTCCATCTGAAATACAGGATTTATGAAAACGATTTATGAAAATGTCCTTCTAAAATACATGATTTATGAAAATGTCCATCTGAAATACATGATTTATGAAAATGTCGATCTGAAATACAGGATTTATGAAAACAATTTATGAAAATGTCCATCTGAAATACAGGATTTATGAAAATGATTTCCATCTGAAATACATGATTTTTGAAAATAATTTATGAAAATGTCTTTCTGAAATACATGATGAAAATGATGTCCATCTGAAATACAGGATTTATGAAAACGATTTATGAAAATGTCCTTCTAAAATACATGATTTATGAAAATGTCCATCTGAAATACATGATTTTTGAAAATGATTTATGAATATGTCCATCTGAAATACATGATTTATGAAAATGTCGATCTGAAATACATGATTTTTGAAAACGATTTATGAAAATGTCCTTCTAAAATACATGATTTATGAAAATGTCCATCTGAAATACATTATTTATGAAAATGATTTATGAATATGTCCATCTGAAATACATGATTTATGAAAATGTCCATCTGAAATACATGATTTATGAAAATGTCCATCTGAAATTTATGATTTATGAAAATGATTTATGAAAATGTCCATCTGAAATACAGGATTTATGAAAACAATTTATGAAAATGTCCATCTGAAATACAGGATTTATGAAAATGTCCATCTGAAATACATGATTTATGAAAACAATTTATGAAAATGTCCATCTGAAATACAGGATTTATGAAAATGATTTCCATCTGAAATACATGATTTTTGAAAATAATTTATGAAAATATCTTTCTGAAATACATGATGAAAATGATGTCCATCTGAAATACAGGATTTATGAAAACGATTTATGAAAATGTCCTTCTAAAATACATGATTTATGAAAATGTCCATCTGAAATACATGATTTTTGAAAATGATTTATGAATATGTCCATCTGAAATACATGATTTATGAAAATGTCGATCTGAAATACAGGATTTATGAAAATAATTTATGAAAATGTCCATCAGAAATACAGGATTTATGAAAATGATTTCCATCTGAAATACATGATTTTTGAAAATGATTTATGAAAATGACTTTCGGAAATACATGATGAAAATGATGTCCATCTGAAATACAGGATTTATGAAAACGATTTATGAAAATGTCCATGTGAAATGCATGATTTATGAAAATGTCCATCTGAAATACATTACTTATGAAAATGATTTATGAATATGTCCATCTGAAATACATGATTTATGAAAATGTCCATCTGAAATACATGATTTATGAAAATGATTTATGAAAATGTCCATCTGAAATACAGGATTTATGAAAACAATTTATGAAAATGTCCATCTGAAATACAGGATTTATGAAAATGTCCATCTGAAATACATGATTTTTGAAAATAATTTATGAAAATGTCTTTCTGAAATACATGATGAAAATGATGTCCATCTGAAATACAGGATTTATGAAAACTATTTATGAAAATGTCCTTCTAAAATACATGATTTATGAAAATGTCCATCTGAAATACATGATTTATGAAAATGATTTATGAATATGTCCATCTGAAATACATGATTTATGAAAATGTCCATCTGAAATACATGATGAAAATGATGTCCATCTGAAATACAGGATTTATGAAAATGTCCATCTGAAATACATGACGAAAATGATGTCCATCTGAAATGTATGATTTATGAAAATGATTTATGAAAATGTCCATCTGAAATACAGGATTTATGAAAATGATTTATGAAAATGTCCATCTGAAATACATGATTTATGAAAATGTCGATCTGAAATACAGGATTTATGAAAACAATTTATGAAAATGTCCATCTGAAATGCAGGATTTATGAAAATGATTTCCATCTGAAATACATGATTTTTGAAAATGATTTATGAAAATGTCTTTCTGAAATACATGATTTATGAAAATGATGTCCATCTGAAATACAGGATTTATGAAAACGAATTATGAAAACGTCTTTCTGAAATACATGATTTATGAAAATGATGTCCATCTGAAATACAGGATTTATGAAAATATCCATCTGAAATGCATGATTTATGAAAATGTCCATCTGAAATACATTATTTATGAAAATGTCGATCTGAAATACAGGATTTATGAAAACGATTTATGAAAACGTCCTTCTGAAATACAGGATTTATGAAAATATCCATCTGAAATGCATGATTTATGAAAATGTCCATCTGAAATACATGATTTATGAAAATGTCGATCTGAAATACAGGATTTATGAAAACAATTTATAAAAATGTCCATCTGAAATCCAGGATTTATGAAAACGATTTATGAAAATGTCCTTCTGAAATACAGGATTTATGAAAATGATTTATGAAAATGTCCTTCTGAAATGCATGATTTATGAAAATGTCCTTCTGAAATGCATGATTTATGAAAATGTCCATCTGAAATACAGGATTTATGAAAACGATTTATGAAAATGTCCATCTGAAATGCATGATTTATGAATGTCTATCTGAAATGCATGATTTATGAAAATGTCCATCTGAAATACAGGATTTATGAAAACGATTTATGAAAATGTCCTTCTGAAATACATGATTTATGAAAATGTCCATCTGAAATACAGGATTTTTGAAAATGATTTATGAAAATGTCCATCTGAAATACATGATTTATGAAAATGTCTTTCTGAAATACATGATTTATGAAAATGTCCATCTGAAATACAGGATTTTTGAAAATGATTTATGAAAATGTCTTTCTGAAATACATGATGAAAATGATGTCCATCTGAAATACAGGATTTATGAAAATGATTTCCATCTGAAATACATGATTTATGAAAATGTCCATCTGAAATACATGATTTATGAAAATGTCCATCTGAAATTTATGATTTATGAAAATGATTTATGAAAATGTCCATCTGAAATACGTGATTTATGAAAACAATTTATGAAAATGTCCATCTGAAATACATGATTTATGAAAATGATTTCCATCTGAAATACATGATTTTTGAAAACGATTTATAAAAATGTCTTTCTGAAATACATGAAAATGATGTCCATCTTAAATACAGGATTTATGAAAACGATTTATGAAAATGTCCTCCTAAAATACATGATTTATGAAAATGTCCATCTGAAATACATGATTTTTGAAAATGATTTATGAATGTCCATCTGAAATACATGATTTATGAAAATGTCCATCTGAAATACATGATTTATGAAAATGTCAATCAGAAATGTATGATTTATGAAAATGATTTATGAAAATGTCCATCTGAAATACAGGATTTATGAAAACAATTTATGAAAATGTCCATCTGAAATGCAGGATTTATGAAAATGATGTCCATCTGAAATACAGGATTTATGAAAACGATTTATGAAAACATCCTTCTGAAATACAGGATTTATGAAAATATCCATCTGAAATGCATGATTTATGAAAATGTCAGTCTGAAATACATGATTTATGAAAATGTCAATCTGAAATACAGGATTTATGAAAATAATTTATGAAAATGTCCATCTGAAATACATGATTTACGAAAATGATTTCCATCTGAAATACAGGATTTATGAAAATGATTTCCATCTGAAATACTTGATTTTTGAAAACGATTTATAAAAATGTCTTTCTGAAATACATGAAAATGATGTCCATCTGAAATACAGGATTTATGAAAACGATTTATGAAAATGTCCATCTGAAATACATGATTTATGAAAAGGATTTCCATCTGAAATACATGATTTTTGAAAACGATTTATAAAAATGTCTTTCTGAAATACATGAAAATGATGTCCATCTTAAATACAGGATTTATGAAAACGATTTATGAAAGTGTCCTCCTAAAATACATGATTTATGAAAATGTCCATCTGAAATACATGATTTTTGAAAATGATTTATGAATGTCCATCTGAAATACATGATTTATGAAAATGTCCATCTGAAATACATGATTTATGAAAATGTCAATCAGAAATGTATGATTTATGAAAATGATTTATGAAAATGTCCATCTGAAATACAGGATTTATGAAAACAATTTATGAAAATGTCCATCTGAAATGCAGGATTTATGAAAATGATGTCCATCTGAAATACAGGATTTATGAAAACGATTTATGAAAACGTCCTTCTGAAATACAGGATTTATGAAAATATCCATCTGAAATGCATGATTTATGAAAATGTCAGTCTGAAATACATGATTTATGAAAATGTCAATCTGAAATACAGGATTTATGAAAATAATTTATGAAAATGTCCATCTGAAATACATTATTTATGAAAATGATTTCCATCTGAAATACAGGATTTATGAAAATGATTTCCATCTGAAATACTTGATTTTTGAAAACGATTTATAAAAATGTCTTTCTGAAATACATGAAAATGATGTCCATCTGAAATACAGGATTTATGAAAACGATTTATGAAAATGTCCTTCTAAAATACATGATTTATGAAAATGTCCATCTGAAATACATGATTTTTGAAAATGATTTATGAATGTCCATCTGAAATACATGATTTATGAAAATGTCCATCTGAAATACATGATTTATGAAAATGTCCATCTGAAATGTATGATTTATGAAAATAATTTATGAAAATGTCCATCTGAAATACAGGATTTATGAAAATGTCGATCTGAAATACAGGATTTATGAAAACAATTTATGAAAATGTCCATCTGAAATGCAGGATTTATGAAAATGATGTCCATCTGAAATACAGGATTTATGAAAACGATTTATGAAAACGTCCTTCTGAAATACAGGATTTATGAAAATGTCGATCTGAAATACAGGATTTATGAAAACAATTTATGAAAATATCCATCTGAAATACAGGATTTATGAAAACGATTTATGAATATGTCCATCTGAAATACATTATTTATGAAAATGTCCATCTGAAATACATGATTTTTGAAAATGATTTATGAATATGTCCATCTGAAATACAGGATTTATGAAAACAATTTATGAAAATGTCCATCTGAAATACAGGATTTATGAAAATGTCCATCTGAAATACATGATTTATGAAAACAATTTATGAAAATGTCCATCTGAAATACATGATGAAAATGATGTCCATCTGAAATACAGGATTTATGAAAACGATTTATGAAAATGTCCATGTGAAATGCATGATTTATGAAAATGTCCATCTGAAATGCAGGATTTATGAAAATTATGTCCATCTGAAATACAGGATTTATGAAAACGATTTATGAAAACGTCCTTCTGAAATACAGGATTTATGAAAATATCCATCTGAAATGCATGATTTATGAAAATGTCCGTCTGAAATACATGATTTATGAAAATGTCGATCTGAAATACAGGATTTATGAAAACAATTTATGAAAATGTCCATCTGAAATACAGGATTTATGAAAACGATTTATGAAAATGTCCTTCTGAAATACATGATTTATGAAAACAATTTATGAAAATGTCCATCTGAAATACAGGATTTTTGAAAATGATTTATGAAAATGTCTTTCTGAAATACATGATGAAAATGATGTCCATCTGAAATACAGGATTTATGAAAACGATTTATGAAAATGTCCTTCTAAAATACATGATTTATGAAAATGTCCATCTGAAATACATGATTTTTGAAAACGATTTATGAAAATGTCCTTCTAAAATACATGATTTATGAAAACAATTTATGAAAATGTCCATCTGAAATACAGGATTTTTGAAAATGATTTATGAAAATGTCTTTCTGAAATACATGATGAAAATGATGTCCATCTGAAATACAGGATTTATGAAAACGATTTATGAAAATGTCCTTCTAAAATACATGATTTATGAAAATGTCCATCTGAAATACATGATTTTTGAAAACGATTTATGAAAATGTCCTTCTAAAATACATGATTTATGAAAATGTCCATCTGAAATACATGATTTTTGAAAATGATTTATGAATATGTCCATCTGAAATACATGATTTATGAAAATGTCCATCTGAAATACATGATTTTTGAAAATGATTTATGAATATGTCCATCTGAAATACATGATTTATGAAAATGTCCATCTGAAATAGATTATATATGAAAATGATTTATGAATATGTCCATCTGAAATACATGATTTATGAAAATGTCCATCTGAAATACATGATTTATGAAAATGTCCATCTGAAATTTATGATTTATGAAAATGATTTATGAAAATGTCCATCTGAAATACAGGATTTATGAAAACAATTTATGAAAATGTCCATCTGAAATACAGGATTTATGAAAATGTCCATCTGAAATACATGATTTTTGAAAATAATTTATGAAAATGTCTTTCTGAAATACAGGATTTATGAAAATGATTTCCATCTGAAATGCATGATTTTTGAAAATGATTTATGAAAATGACTTTCTGAAATACATGATGAAAATGATGTCCATCTGAAATACAGGATTTATGAAAACGATTTATGAATATGTCCATCTGAAATACATGATTTATGAAAATGTCCATCTGACATACATGATTTATGAAAATGTCCATCTGAAATTTATGATTTATGAAAATGATTTATGAAAATGTCCATCTGAAATACAGGATTTATGAGAATGTCCATCTGAAATACATGATTTATGAAAACAATTTATGAAAATGTCCATCTGAAATACAGGATTTATGAAAATGATTTCCATCTGAAATACATGATTTTTGAAAATAATTTATGAAAATGTCTTTCTGAAATACATGATGAAAATGATGTCCATCTGAAATACAGGATTTATGAAAACGATTTATGAAAATGTCCTTCTAAAATACATGATTTATGAAAATGTCCATCTGAAATACATGATTTATGAAAATGATTTATGAATATGTCCATCTGAAATACATGATTTATGAAAATGTCCATCTGAAATACAGGATTTATGAAAACAATTTATGAAAATGTCCATCTGAAATACAGGATTTATGAAATTGTCCATCTGAAATACATGATTTATGAAAACAATTTATGAAAATGTCCATCTGTAATACAGGATTTATGAAAATGATTTCCATCTGAAATACATGATTTTTGAAAATAATTTATGAAAATGTCTTTCTGAAATACATGATGAAAATGATGTCCATCTGAAATACAGGATTTATGAAAAAGATTTATGAAAATGTCCTTCTAAAATACATGATTTATGAAAATGTCCATCTGAAATACATGATTTTTGAAAATGATTTATGAATATGTCCATCTGAAATACATGATTTATGAAAATGTCGATCTGAAATACAGGATTTATGAAAACAATTTATGAAAATGTCCATCTGAAATACAGGATTTATGAAAATGATTTCCATCTGAAATACATGATTTTTGAAAATGATTTACGAAAATGACTTTCTGAAATACATGATGAAAATGATGTCCATCTGAAATACAGGATTTATGAAAACGATTTATGAAAATGTCCATGTGAAATGCATGATTTATGAAAATGTCCATCTGAAATACATTATTTATGAAGATGATTTATGAATATGTCCATCTGAAATACATGATTTATGAAAACAATTTACGAAAATGTCCATCTGAAATACAGGATTTATGAAAATATCCATCTGAAATGCATGATTTATGAAAATGTCCATCTGAAATACATTTATTTATGAAAATGTCGATACTGAAATACAGGATTTATGAAAACGATTTATGAAAACGTCCTTGAAATACTGAAATACAGGATTTATGAAAATATCCATCTGAAATGCATGATTTATGAAAATGTCCATCTGAAATACATGATTTATGAAAATGTCGATCTGAAATACAGGATTTATGAAAACAATTGAATAAAAATGTCCATCTGAAATACAGGATTTATGAAAACGATTTATGAAAATGTCCTTCTCTGAATGATAAGGAAAATGTCCATCTGAAATGCAAAATGATTTATGAAAATGTCCATTCTTTATGAAATGTGATTTATGAATGATGTCCATCTGAAATACAGGATTTATGAAAATATGATTTATGAAAATGCATGATTTATGAAAATGTCCATCTGAAATATCTGAAATACAGGATTTATGAAAACGATTTATGAAAATGTCCATCTGAAATGCATGATTTATGAATGCCATCTGAAATGCATGATTTATGAAAATGTCCATCTGAAATACATGATTTATGAAAATGATCTGAAATATTTATGAAAATGAAAATCCATCTGAAATACATGGATTTATGAAAACAGGATGATCTGAAATGCATGATTTATGAAAATGTCCATCTGAAATACAGGATTTATGAAAACCATCTGATGATTTATGAAAATGTCCATCTGAAATTTATGAAAATATCCATTTTATGAAAACGATTTATGAAAATGTCCATCTGAAATTTATGAAAATGTCCATCTGAAATACAGGATTTATGAAATTTATGAAAATGTCGATCATGAATGAAAATGATTTTTTATGAAAATGTCCAAAATGCATGATTTATGAAAAATGTGATTTATGAAAATGTCCATCTGAAATACATGAATGAAAATGTCGATCTGAAATATTTATGAAAACAATGATCCATCTGAAATACATGAAAATGATTTGAATGAAAATGTCGATTGAATGATAATATCGATTTATGAAAATGTCATCTGAAATACAGGATTTATGAAAATGTCCATGATTGAATGAAAATTTGAAAATGTCCATCTGAAATACAGGATTTATGAAAATGTCATCTGAAATTTATGAAAATGTCCACCATGAAATTTTATGAAAATGTCCATCTCTGAAAATATGATTGAATGAAAATGCCATCCATCCATGAAATACAGCCCATCTGAAATGCATGATTTATGAAAATGTCCATATATGAAAATGTCCATCTGAAATACAGGATTTATGAAAATGTCCATCTGAAATATGATTGATTTATGAAAATGTCCATTTATGAATGATGTCATCTGATTGAAATACCATCTGAAATACAGGATTTATGAAAACATTGAATGAAAATGTCAGATGCCATCTGAAATACATTATGAATGAAAATCCATCTGAAATGCATGATTTATGAAAATGTCGATCTGAAATACAGGATTTATGAAAATGTCCATCTGAAATGCATGATTTTATGAAAACCTATACATGAAAATGTCCATCTGATACAGAATGAAAATGTCCATCTGATGAAAATGATGAAATACAGGATGAAAATGTCCATCTGAAATACATGAATGAAAATGTCATGATTGAATGATGTCGAAATCATGATTTATGAAAACGATCCATTGAATGAAAATAATGAATGATGAAGATTTATGAACCATCTGAAATGCACCATATGAAAATGATTTCCGATCTGAAATACAGGATTTATGAAAATGTCAATCTGAAATACATGATACATGATTTCATGATATGAATGAAAATGTCTTTCTGAAATACATGATGAAAATGATATCCCATCTGAAATGCATGATTTATGAAAATGATTTATGAAAATGTCATCTGAAATACAGGATTCCATCTGAAATGCATGATTTATGAAAATGATTTATGAAAATGTCCATCTGAAATACAGGATTTATGATTTATGAAAATGTCCATCTGAAAATGCGATTTATGAAAATGATTTCCATCCATCTGCATGAAATGCATGAAAATTATGAAAATGAAAATGTCCATCTGAAATACAGGATTTATGAAAATGTCCATCTGAAATGCATGATTTATGATGAATCCATCTGAAATACAGGATTTATGAAAACATCCATCTGAAATGTCATGATTTATGAATGTATATGAAAATGCATGATTTATGAAAATGTCCATCTGAAATCTGAAAACATGATTTATGAAAATGTCGATCTGAAATACAAATGGATTTATGAAAACAATTTATGAAAATGTCCATCTGAAATATGAAATGTGATTGAAAATGATTTATGAAAATGTCATCTGAAATACAGCATGATTTATGAAAATGTCCATCTGAAATACATGATTTATGAAAATGTCGATCTGAAATACATGATTTATGATACAGGATAAAATGAATGAATGTCCATCTCCATGATTGAATGAAAATGAATGAAAAAATGTCTGAAATGCATGAATGAAAATGTCAATGAAATGATGTTTATGAAAATGTCCATCTGAAATGGATTTATGGAATGATTTATGAACCATCTGAAATTTTATGAAAATGTCCAAAAATGAAAATGATTTATTGAATGATTTCCATCTGAAATACCATCTGAAATGATCATGAAAATTTATGAAAACAATTTATGAAAATGTCCATCTGAAATACATCTGGATTTATGAAAATGATATTGAAAACAATTTATGAAAATGTCCATCTGAAATGCATGATTTATGAAATACAGGATCCATCTGAAATACAGGATTTATGAAAATGTCCATCTGAAATGCACATCTGAAATACAGGATTTATGAAAATGTCGATTTATGAAAATGTCCATCTGAAATGCATGATTTATGAAAATGTCCATCTGAAATACATGAAATTTATGCCATCTGAAATTTATGAAAATGTCCATCTGGATTTATGAAAACAATTTTTATGAAAATGTCCATCTGAAATACATGATTTATGAAAATGTCGATCTGATGATTTATGAAAATGAAAATGTCCATCTGAAATACATGATTTATGAAAATGTCCATCTGAAATACATGATTTATGAAAATGTCATCTGAAATTTATGAAAATGTCCATCTGAAATACATGATTTATGAAAATGTCGATGATGAATGAAAATGTCCATCTGAAATACATGCCATCTGAAATGGATTTATGAAAATGTCCATCTGAAATTTATGAAAATCTGGATTTATGAAAATGTCATCTGAAATACATGATTTTTGATGAAATGATTTATGAAAATGTCCATCTGAAATACATGATTTATGAAAATGTCGATGATGAAAATGATGTCCATCTGAAATACAGGATTTATGAAAATGTCCATCTGAAATACATGATTTATGAAAATGTCCATCTGAAATACATGATTTATGAAAATTTATGAAAATGTCCATCTGAAATACATGATTTATCTGAAATATGATTTATGAAAATGTCCATCTGAAATGCATGATTTATGAAAATGTCCATCTGAAATACATGATTTATGAAAATGTCATCTGATACAGGATTTATGAAATACAGGATTTATGAAAATGTCCATCTGAAATACATGATTTTTATGAAAATGATCTGAAATACATGATTTATGAAAATGTCCATCTGAAATACAGCATGAAAAAATGTCCATCTGAAATTGATGATTTATGAAAATGTCCTTCTGAAATGCATGATTTTATGAAAATGTCCATCTGAAATGCATGATCCATCTGAAATACATGATTTATGAACCATCTGAAATCCATCTGAAATTTATGAAAATGATTTATGAAAATGTCCATCTGAAATACCATGAAAATGAAAATCCATCTGAAATACATGATTTATGAAAACCATCTGAAATACATGATTTATGAAAATGTTATGAAAACATGATTGAATGAAAATGTCCATCTGAAATACATGGATGCCATCTGAAATACATGATATGAAAATGTCCATCTGAAATACAGGATTTATGAAAACCATCTGATTTATGATTTAAATGTCCATCTGAAATACAGGATTTATGAAAATGATTTCTGAAATGAATTGTCCATCTGAAATACATGATTTAAAATGAAAATGTCTATCTGAAATGTCCATCTGAAATGATTTATGAAAATGATTTGAAATGACCATCTGAAATTTTATGAAAACCATCTGAAATACATGGATGAAAATGTCCATCTGAAATACATGATTTATGAAAATGTCCATCTGAAATACAGCCATCTGAAATACATGGATGAATGAAAATGTCCATCTGAAATACATGATATATGAAAATCCATCTGAAATGACCATAAATGATTTATGAAAATGCCATCTGAAATTTATGAAAATGTCCATCTGAAATGATGAAAATGATTTATGAAAATGTCCATCTGAAATACAGGATTATGAAAATTTATGAAAATGAAATACATGATTTATGAAAATGTCCATCTGAAATACAGGATTTATGAAAATGTCCATCTGAAATACATGATTTATGAAAATGTCTTTCTGACATGATTTAAAATGAAAATGTCCATCTGACCATGAAATACAGGATTTATGAAAATGTCCATCTGAAATGTCCATCTGATGATTTATGAAAACCATCTGAAATACATGATTTATGAAAATGTCGATCTGAAATACAGGATGAAAACAATTTATGAAAATGTCCATCTGAAATACAGGATTTATGAAAATGTCCTTTCTGAAATACATGATGAAAACGATGTCCATCTGAAATACAGGATTTATGAAAATGTCCATCTGAAATACCATCTGAAATACATGATTTATGAAAATGTCCATCTGAAATACATGATTTATGAAAATGTCCATCTGAAATGATTTATGAAAATGTCCATCTGATTTATGAATGTCCATCTGAAATCTGAATGATGCATGATTTATGAAAATGTCCATCTGAAATACAGTATGATTTATGAAAATGATGTCCATCTGAAATGCCATCTGATGGATGAATGAAAACAATTTATGACCATCTGAAATGTCCATCTGAAATACATGATTTATGAAAATGATTGAATGAAAATGTCCACTGGATATCTGAAATACAGGATTTATGAAAATGAAAATGATGAAATCCATCTGAAATGATTTATGAAAATGTCCATCTGATTTTATGAAATACCATGCATGATTTATGAAAATAAATGCATGATATGAAAATGTCCATCTCAGGATTTATGAAATGAAAATGTCCATCTGATGCATGATTTATGAATGTCTATGATGCATTTTATGAAAATGTCCATCTGAAATGCCATGAAATACAGGATTTATGAAAACAATTTATGACAATCCATCTGAAATACATGATTTATGAAAACTGAAAATCGAAATCTGAAAATGTCCATCTGAAATGAATTGATTTATGAAAATGTCCATCTGAAATACAGGATTTATGAAAACTATTTATGAAAATGTCCTTCTGAAATACATGATTTATGAAAATGATTTATGAAAATGTCCATCTGAAATGCATGATTTATGAAAATGTCCATCTGAAATACATGATTTATGAAAATGTCGATGAGGATTTATGAAAACAATTTATGAAAATGTCCATCTGAAATACATGATTTTTGAAAATGATTTATGAAAATGTCTTTCTGAAATACATGATGAAAATGATGTCCATCTGAAATACAGGATTTATGAAAATGTCCTTCTGAAATGCATGATTTATGAAAATGTCAATCTGAAATACAGGATTTATGAAAATGTCCATCTGAAATGCATGATTTATGAAAATGATTTATGAAAATGTCCATCTGAAATACAGGATTTATGAAAATGTCCATCTGAAAAGCATGATTTATGAAAATGATTTCCATCTGAAATACAGGATTCATGAAAATGTCCATCTGAAATATATGATTTATGAAAATGTCCATCTGAAATACAGGATTTATGAAAACAATTTATGAAAATGTCCATCTGAAATGCATGATTTATGAAAATGTCCATCTGAAATACAGGATTTATGAAAATGTCCATCTGCAATGCATGATTTATGAATGTCTATCTGAAATGCATGATTTATGAAAACGTCTATCTGAAATGCATGATTTATGAAAATGTCGATCTGAAATACAGGATTTATGAAAACAATTTATGAAAATGTCCTTCTGAAATACATGATTTATGAAAATGATTTATGAAAATGTCCATCTGAAATGCATGATTTATGAAAATGTCCATCTGAAATACATGATTTATGAAAATGTCGATCTGAAATACCGGATTTATGAAAACAATTTATGAAAATGTCCATCTGAAATACATGATTTTTGAAAATGATTTATGAAAATGTCTTTCTGAAACACATGATGAAAATGATGTCCATCTGAAATGCATGATTTATGAAAATGTCAATCTGAAATACAGGATTTATGAAAATGTCCATCTGAAATGCATGATTTATGAAAATGATTTATGAAAATGTCCATCTGAAATACAGGATTTATGAAAATGTCCATCTGAAAAGCATGATTTATGAAAATGATTTCCATCTGAAATACAGGATTCATGAAAATGTCCATCTGAAATATATGATTTATGAAAATGTCCATCTGAAATACAGGATTTATGAAAACAATTTATGAAAATGTCCATCTGAAATGCATGATTTATGAAAATGTCCATCTGAAATACAGGATTTATGAAAATGTCCATCTGCAATGCATGATTTATGAATGTCTATCTGAAATGCATGATTTATGAAAATGTCTATCTGAAATGCATGATTTATGAAAATGTCGATCTGAAATACAGGATTTATGAAAACAATTTATGAAAATGTCCTTCTGAAATACATGATTTATGAAAATGATTTATGAAAATGTCCATCTGAAATGCATGATTTATGAAAATGTCCATCTGAAATACATGATTTATGAAAATGTCGATCTGAAATACAGGATTTATGAAAACAATTTATGAAAATGTCCATCTGAAATACATGATTTTTGAAAATGATTTATGAAAATGTCTTTCTGAAATACATGATGAAAATGATGTCCATCTGAAATACAGGATTTATGAAAATGTCCTTCTGAAATGCATGATTTATGAAAATGTCAATCTGAAATACAGGATTTATGAAAATGTCCATCTGAAATGCATGATTTATGAAAATGATTTATGAAAATGTCCATCTGAAATACAGGATTTATGAAAATGTCCATCTGAAAAGCATGATTTATGAAAATGATTTCCATCTGAAATACAGGATTCATGAAAATGTCCATCTGAAATATATGATTTATGAAAATGTCCATCTGAAATACAGGATTTATGAAAACAATTTATGAAAATGTCCATCTGAAATGCATGATTTATGAAAATGTCCATCTGAAATACAGGATTTATGAAAATGTCCATCTGAAATACAGGATTTATGAAAACAATTTATGAAAATGTCCATCTGAAATACATGATTTTTGAAAATGTCCATCTGAAATACATGATTTTTGAAAATGTCCATCTGAAATGCATGATTTATGAAAATGTCCATCTGAAATACATGATTTATGAAAATGTCGATCTGAAATACAGGATTTATGAAAACAATTTATGAAAATGTCCATCTGAAATACAGGATTTATGAAAATGATTTCCATCTGAAATACATGATTTTTGAAAATGATTTATGAAAATGTCTTTCTGAAATACATGATGAAAATGATGTCCATCTGAAATACAGGATTTATGAAAACGATTTATGAGAATGTCCATCTGAAATGCATGATTTATGAAAATGTCCATCTGAAATACATGATTTATGAAAATGTCCATCTGAAATAGATTATATATGAAAATGATTTATGAATATGTCCATCTGAAATACATGATTTATGAAAATGTCCATCTGAAATACATGATTTATGAAAATGTCCATCTGAAATTTATGATTTATGAAAATGATTTATGAAAATGTCCATCTGAAATACAGGATTTTTGAAAATGATTTATGAAAATGTCTTTCTGAAATACATGATTTATGAAAATGTCCATCTGAAATACAGGATTTTTGAAAATGATTTATGAAAATGTCCATCTGAAATACATGATTTATGAAAATGTCTTTCTGAAATACATGATTTACGAAAATGTCCATCTGAAATACAGGATTTTTGAAAATGATTTATGAAAATGTCTTTCTGAAATACATGATGAAAATGATGTCCATTTGAAATACAGGATTTATGAAAATGTCCATCTGAAATACATGATTTTTGAAAATGTCCATCTGAAATACATGATTTTTGAAAATGTCCATCTGAAATGCATGATTTATGAAAATGTCCATCTGAAATACATGATTTATGAAAATGTCGATCTGAAATACAGGATTTATGAAAACAATTTATGAAAATGTCCATCTGAAATACAGGATTTATGAAAATGATTTCCATCTGAAATACATGATTTTTGAAAATGATTTATGAAAATGTCTTTCTGAAATACATGATGAAAACGATGTCCATCTGAAATACAGGATTTATGAAAACGATTTATGAAAATGTCCATCTGAAATGCATGATTTATGAAAATGTCCATCTGAAATACATGATTTATGAAAATATCCATCTGAAATAGATTATATATGAAAATGATTTATGAATATGTCCATCTGAAATACATGATTTATGAAAATGTCCATCTGAAATACATGATTTATGAAAATGTCCATCTGAAATTTATGATTTATGAAAATGATTTATGAAAATGTCCATCTGAAATACAGGATTTATGAAAACAATTTATGAAAATGTCCATCTGAAATACAGGATTTATGATAATGTCCATCTGAAATACATGATTTTTGAAAATAATTTATGAAAATGTCTTTCTGAAATACAGGATTTATGAAAATGATTTCCATCTGAAATACATGATTTTTGAAAATGATTTATGAAAATGACTTTCTGAAATACATGATGAAAATGATGTCCATCTGAAATACAGGATTAATGAAAATGATTTATGAATATGTCCATCTGAAATACATGATATATGAAAATGTCCATCTGACATACATGATTTATGAAAATGTCCATCTGAAATTTATGATTTATGAAAATGATTTATGAAAATGTCCATCTGAAATACAGGATTTATGAAAACAATTTATGAAAATGTCCATCTGAAATACAGGATTTATGAAAATGTCCATCTGAAATACAGGATTTATGAAAACAATTTATGAAAATGTCCATCTGAAATACAGGATTTATGAAAATGTCCATCTGAAATACATGATTTATGAAAACAATTTATGAAAATGTCCATCTGAAATACAGGATTTATGAAAATGATTTCCATCTGAAATACATGATTTTTGAAAATAATTTATGAAAATGTCTTTCTGAAATACATGATGAAAATGATGTCCATCTGAAATACAGGATTTATGAAAACGATTTATGAAAATGTCCTTCTAAAATACATGATTTATGAAAATGTCCATCTGAAATACATGATTTATGAAAATGATTTATGAATATGTCCATCTGAAATACATGATTTATGAAAATGTCCATCTGAAATACATGATTTATGAAAATGAAAATGTCCATCTGAAATACATGATTTTGAAAATGTCCATCTGAAATGATTTATGAATATGTCCATCTGAAATACAATTTATAAAACAATTTATGAAAATTATGAAAATGTCCATCTGAAATACATGATTTATGAAAACAATTTATGAAAATGTCCATCTGAAATACAGGATTTATGAAAATGATTTCCATCTGAAATACATGATTTTTGAAAATGATTTATGAAAATGTCTTTCTGAAATACATGATGAAAATGATGTCCATCTGAAATACAGGATTTATGAAAATGATGAATATGTCCATCTGAAATACATGATTTATGAAAATTTATGAAAATGTCCATCTGAAATTGATTTATGAAAATGTCCATCTGAAATACAGAAAATGATTTATGAAAATCTGAAATACATGATTTATGAAAATGTCCATCTGAAATACATGGAAAATGTTCTGAAATGATTTATGAACCATCTGAAATACAGGATTTATGAAAATTTATGAAAATGTCCATCTGAAATACAGGATTTATGAAAATGTCCATCTGAAATACATGATTTATGAAAACAATTTATGAAAATGTCCATCTGAAATACAGGATTTATGAAAATGATTTCCATCTGAAATACATGATTTTTGAAAATAATTTATGAAAATGTCTTTCTGAAATACATGATGAAAATGATGTCCATCTGAAATACAGGATTTATGAAAACGATTTATGAAAATGTCCTTCTAAAATACATGATTTATGAAAATGTCCATCTGAAATACATGATTTTTGAAAATGATTTATGAATATGTCCATCTGAAATACAGGATTTATGAAAACAATTTATGAAAATGTCCATCTGAAATACAGGATTTATGAAAATGATTTCCATCTGAAATACATGATTTTTGAAAATGATTTATGAAAATGACTTTCTGAAATACATGATGAAAATGATGTCCATCTGAAATACAGGATTTATGAAAAGATTTATGAAAATGTCCATGTGAAATGCATGATTTATGAAAATGTCCATCTGAAATACATTATTTATGAAAATGATTTATGAATATGTCCATCTGAAATACATGATTTATGAAAATGTCCATCTGAAATACAGATTTATGAAAACAATTTATGAAAATGTCCATCTGAAATACAGGATTTATGAAAATGATTTCCATCTGAAATACATGATTTTTGAAAATGATTTATGAAAATGTCTTTCTGAAATACATGATGAAAATGATGTCCATCTGAAATACAGGATTTATGAAAACGATTTATGAAAATGTCCATCTGAAATACATGATTTATGAAAATGATTTATGAATATGTCCATCTGAAATACATGATTTATGAAAATGTCCATCTGAAATACATGATTTATGAATATGTCCATCTGAAATACATGATTTATGAAAATGTCCATCTGAAATACATGATTTATGAAAATGTCGATCTGAAATACAGGATTTATGAAAACAATTTATGAAAATGTCCATCTGAAATACTGGATTTATGAAAATGATTTCCATCTGAAATACATGATTTTTGAAAATGATTTATGAAAATATCTTTCTGAAATACATGATGAAAATGATGTCCATCTGAAATACAGGATTTTTGAAAATGATTTATGAAAATGTCCATCTGAAATACATGATTTTTGAAAATGATTTATGAATATGTCCATCTGAAATACATGATTTATGAAAATGTCCATCTGAAATACATGATTTATGAAAATGTCCATCTGAAATACATGATTTTTGAAAATAATTTATGAAAATGTCTTTCTGAAATACATGATGAAAATGATGTCCATCTGAAATACAGGATTTATGAAAACGATTTATGAAAATGTCCTTCTAAAATACATGATTTATGAAAATGTCCATCTGAAATACATGATTTTTGAAAATGATTTATGAATATGTCCATCTGAAATACATGATTTATGAAAATGTCGATCTGAAATACAGGATTTATGAAAACAATTTATGAAAATGTCCATCTGAAATACAGGATTTATGAAAATGATTTCCATCTGAAATACATGATTTTTGAAAATGATTTATGAAAATGACTTTCTGAAATACATGATGAAAATGATGTCCATCTGAAATACAGGATTTATGAAAAGATTTATGAAAATGTCCATGTGAAATGCATGATTTATGAAAATGTCCATCTGAAATACATTATTTATGAAAATGATTTATGAATATGTCCATCTGAAATACATGATTTATGAAAATGTCCATCTGAAATACAGGATTTATGAAAACAATTTATGAAAATGTCCATCTGAAATACAGGATTTATGAAAATGATTTCCATCTGAAATACATGATTTTTGAAAATGATTTATGAAAATGTCTTTCTGAAATACATGATGAAAATGATGTCCATCTGAAATACAGGATTTATGAAAACGATTTATGAAAATGTCCATCTGAAATACATGATTTATGAAAATGATTTATGAATATGTCCATCTGAAATACATGATTTATGAAAATGTCCATCTGAAATACATGATTTATGAATATGTCCATCTGAAATACATGATTTATGAAAATGTCCATCTGAAATACATGATTTATGAAAATGTCGATCTGAAATACAGGATTTATGAAAACAATTTATGAAAATGTCCATCTGAAATACTGGATTTATGAAAATGATTTCCATCTGAAATACATGATTTTTGAAAATGATTTATGAAAATATCTTTCTGAAATACATGATGAAAATGATGTCCATCTGAAATACAGGATTTTTGAAAATGATTTATGAAAATGTCCATCTGAAATACATGATTTTTGAAAATGATTTATGAATATGTCCATCTGAAATACATGATTTATGAAAATGTCCATCTGAAATACATGATTTATGAAAATGTCCATCTGAAATACATGATTTTTGAAAATGATTTATGAATATGTCCATCTGAAATACATGATTTATGAAATTGTCCATCTGAAATACATGATTTATGAAAATGTCCATCTGAAATACATGATTTATGAAAATGTCCATCTGAAATACATGATTTATGGAGACGATTTATGAAAATGTCCGTCTGAAATACATGATTTATGAAAATGTCCATCTGAAATGCATGATTTATGAAAACTGTTACGTCCCGTAATGCTGTGGGAGGTGTTTCCTTTTGGGTCTGCCTTGTTCTGACTGTTAGTACTTTCAGATCCGGTGATTGGATGTCAGCCCGATCAATCCTCCCCATCAACGTGATGACGACAACGATCTCTGAACCAATCAGGCATCCTCGTCTCCTATAAGAACTCGGAAGTGATGCAAGACGGGAGAGCGTGTTTCTTCTTAGATTGCTCTCGCTGGTCTGTAACGCTGTCCATCATGTTCGGGTTTTGGTTGTAATTATGATTTGTTGTTTACTTTGAGTTATTTCTGATTGCTCTATTCACTACTTGTTGTATGTGCTCAATTTTGAGGTGACTCGATTCTCACTTTCTCATCAAGTGTTGATGATTGGATTTATTGCTTGACTCATAGTGCTGAGACAAGGTTAGTATGTCATGTGACCTACACAATGCAACATGTAGTATATCGCTTGTATAGAAACACTAGGATAGGAGTGAGAGCTATGGTTTGTATTTATGTTTTGTTAGTGAGTGTAGTTAGTTGGCGTTTACGCCGAAGATTTGTTTGCTTTTTCTTTGCTTAGATTAGCGTTGAATTGGTCAAAGGTAGTAGGTGGTTTTGTTTTATTACTTTCTTTGCTTTCAGCTCCACTCATGTCTCAAACTGTTGAGTTTTTCCAATGTATATAATTTGCAAATATCATTTATTTTCCTCTTTGACGTTTCCGTCATTATTGTAAATATGAATAGTAACTGAATGTAACTTTGTGATGAACATAATTCCTCACTAAAGTTTTCTGACAAAGCATTTTTGGTTTCTGTTTGATTCATTACTTCACACATCTTATCCTTTAACTAACAGGCAGCTTCCCCGATTCTAAAAACATCTTTAATTATTTTATTAGTTTCTCTTTTTTGTGTTGACTTCCTTATTTCCCTAGACATTAATAATAATATCAACAGCCAAAAATAGGGAGTCGTAACATAATTGGGGGCTCGTCCCAAAAGTTTATTTACTGCTGTAATTGGGGAGTTGTTTTGGTTAACAGTATTGTTATTGAATAAGGAGTTGTGTGTTGTTCTGATGCAAACGCAGTTCGTGGTGGACAGCGTGACTTAGTTGATGGGTAGAGTGCTTGTTCTTTATTATAAGGTATGTTATTGCAAATTGTGATAATATTAAGCTTACTCATGGCCTTTAATTTGCAAGGTTTTCTTGAGAATCCCTCATTGGAGGTGATTGGAATTTTGAAGTGGGTAGCTATTAAACACAAGTCATCTTTCCTACATTTTTCAATTGCAAAGCAATCATTAAAGAAACAGATTAAAACTGAAGTGATAGATTGGCTTTGTGATTTGGGGATTTTAAAACAGCCTGACGTTGACAAAGAGACCGATCCTGTTGGCGAGGGGCAGGATGAATTTGAAGTAGGTAAAGAGGAGGTAGAGATGGCCGCGACGGAGACCGAGGTTGATGTTGGGGTTGTTTTGCCACCTTTTGAACCTTTTTCACCAGGTACTCCCAGTTCGAGAGGGGAGACACAGACGAAAGTGCGCATCGCACGGCTCCATATGGAGGCGCAGGACCGAGTGCAGGCCCGCCAAGCAGAGCTGGATCTCCGTCTAGAAGTCCGCAGGCTCGAAATTCAAGCGGACAAGGAGGTTAGGCTACGTAAGTTGGAGATTGATGCGGCTAAGGTTGCTTCGGTCCCCGCTGTTCAGCAGAGCTCCTTGTCGGTGAGTCATAATTCAGCTAACTCTGGTCCCACTACATTTGAGGTGGGCAAGCATATTGCTTTGGTACCGAATTTTAGGGAATCTGAAGTGGATAGTTATTTTAATGCTTTCAAGAAAATTGCAACTTCTTTGGGTTGGCCTAGAAATGTGTGGTCATTACTACTTCAATGCAAATTAGTAGGCAAGGCTTTAGAAGTGTACTCTACCTTATCTTTGGAAGATGGTCTGAAATATGACGTAGTGAAACTGGCCATATTGAGAGCATATGAGTTAGTTCCAGAGGCCTATAGACAACACTTTCGTAATCGTAAGAAACACGCTACTCAAACTTTTGTGGAATTTGCACGAGATAAGTCAATTCTTTTTGATAAATGGTGCACCTCTAGTAAGGCTGATGACTTTGTCTTACTTAGAGAACTTATGTTGCTTGAGGAGTTTAAGAAGTGTCTTCCGGAGAGGATGGTATTGTATTTAAATGAGCAGAAAGTAACAACGCTATCACAAGCTGCTGTGTTAGCGGACGAGTTCGTGCTTACCCATAAGAATGTTTTTCAGTCAACAGGCGCTGAAAAGAGTTTTGTACCGAGGTCTTCAGTGAACGTTCAATTGACTAAACAAAATAGTGAGAAGTCTAAAGAGACTCGAGAATGTTTTTATTGCCATAGGAAAGGGCATGTGATAGCTGACTGTCTATCTTTGAAACGTAAGCAGTACTTTCCGAAAAAAGAAGTGGCATTTGTTAACTCTGTTAATTCGTGTTTGTCGTCTGAACAAAGAGATGAGTTGCCAGATCCTACTTATTTGCCTTTTCTGTTTAAAGGTTTTGTCTCATTTACAAGCAGGAAGGAGGACCAGGTTGAAGTTCAGGTGTTACGTGATACAGGAGCTGCACAGTCTTTCGTATGTGCTGATGTCCTACCGTTTTCAGATCAATCTTCAGTTGGTTCCAGTAGGTTAGTACAAAGTTTCAGTATGGAGGTTATGATGGTGCCTATACATCGTATCCATCTTCAGTCTGAATTGATCACAGATTTTGTGGAGGTAGGAGTACGCCCTGCTTTACCAGTGAAAGGCGTGTCTTTCATTTTAGGTAATGATTTAGCTGGTGGGAAAGTGATACCTTCACTAGAAGTAATGGATACTCCACTAACCCAGCCTAAAACAGATGAACTGTTTCAGAAATATCCCAGTGCGTTTCCTGCATGTGCTGTTACACGTGCCCAAGCTAAGAAAGATAATGACTTACCGTTATCTGACTCTTTCTTATGTACAGATGGTGAGCCTGAAGAAATTGCAGAAACCAAGTCTGACGACATTGATGAAGGGAGGGAACTTGTAATGAGCGACCCTTTGCCATTAACAGTAACCCGTGAAAAACTCATAGATGCTCAAAACAATGATCCTTCGTTAGCAAAGTTTCAAACTAGTTGAGGATGGGGAATCTGGTAATGTTTCATTCTTTGTTGACCATATAAGTTTATGAGATTTGTAAATTATTGCATTCCTTTTTTATTCACAATTTGTACAGTGTCCCAACTTTTTTGGAATCGGGTTTGTACATAAATAAGAATATATGCAGTATATTACCTTATTATATAGCTTATATTATCTTAAGGTCGAAGTCTTCAGGAATGAAATGCACCGTAACACTGTTACTGCTCGAGTAATTTCCATGTGCCGTTCTGAAGTACGTTTATATATACGCTTTCAAACATTTCCGCGTGTAGCGTGCCACGGTTGCCAGGTTTGCACAACAAAACCCGCCCAATTGCTACTCAAAACTAGCCCAATCGCGTTTCGAGGGGGGTCCATCGGTAAAAACCGCACTCCGGGGAGTAAAATACAAATTTTTTGGAGGAATTCCCCTGGTAACATTCGCATTTCAGGGCTAAATATCACGTTTTTACCGGAGCGGTATGAAGCATGTGTAGTACTGCATCTATTGTGGCGGTAGACAAACTGCAGTGGATCTGTGGCATCTGGAATGATGTTCTTCAGCATTTCTTATAGCATTGTTTTCCCTGATACCTGTGACCCATCAGAGCAGACCTGAGATCCACTGCGTTATGAATGAGAAGAAAAAGCACACATCATGAGTGTGATGTGAGAATGAGCCGGATCCAGCACGTTTGCTATAATGACGTTTGTTTCTCTTTGTCAGGGCGTTCGCTTTGACCCGGATATTCCCCAGACCTTACGCCTGGAGTTTGCCAAAGCCAATACCAAGATGGCCAAGAACAAACTAGTAGGAATACCAAACCCTTCGCCGTCCAGACAGAGTCCTGGCCCTCCCTGTGTCGGTCGAGAGCCCTGTGAGTATTGCATTTATCTAACTATATCTAGACTTGATCTATTGATCTAAAGACTTGACTGCAGACTTACTCAAACTCCCAGAGAGCCTGTAACCACAAAACATCCCGCTGATCTGAGAGCTATCTACTGACTTCCAATACATTTAACTCCTCTGTCAGGATTAGGGTTGCAAAAAGTTGGAACATTTCCAGTAAATTTCAGAGACTTTCCGGGAATTTTGGAAACTTTCCGGGATTTTTGGAAATTTACCGGGAATTTTGGAAACTTTCCAGGATTTTTGGAAATTTACCGGGATTTTTGGAAACTTACCGGGAATTTTGGAAATTTACCAGGATTTTGGGAAATTTACCGGGAATTTTGGAAACTTTCCGGGATTTTGGGAAATTTACCGGGATTTTGGGAAATTTACCGGGAATTTTGGAAACTTTCCAGGATTTTTGGAAACTTTCCGGAAGTTTACCGGAAATTTTCCACCCCTATGCAACCCTAGTCAGGATGAACCGGGGAGTGCACCATGCAATGGTAGCACTATCAAATTAATATTCATGTGCTACGACCAGATTTTGCACCCATAATCCTCTGTAACACACATGAGTGTCATCACTCTTTATTTGATTTTGGTTTAGGACCGACACATATGAAATATAATTTGTGTGAACTGTTCTCAGACACCTCAGACGAATCAAAAATGCTGCCTTATAAGTCAGTTCATGTTGTGGGACTGTCCTGCTAAGACACATTTATATGGATTGGGAAGTTGTGATGGCTAAGGCCACTCTTAATAAATATTATATTTCAATTGTTCTATTTTCTTTAAATTTATATTATTTCGTTTTGTTTGAGGGATTAACAAACGAAGTTTATAAATTTGTGTATTTATTTTAGTTTTTTTCTTTATATTATTTTGTGTTAGAGGTGCATGTTGACTCTTTATGGGAGCATTAAAGATCCAAGAGCGACACAGTTCATTACTAGAGTGCACGCTAGTGATTGAATAAAAATACAACTAGACAGAAATGGGTTTAAACTTTTTATTTATTTAATTATTTGAATTGTGTATCTTACCCGTGGTTCCGCCGGGATCCATGAACAAAGGCCTGTTATTAAAAGAGCACGGCATTTCCTGATGTCCTTTATATCCTTCGCTAGGAATTATGGGAAATGTAGTTTTGGGGACCGTCTGGGTTTGGTTTGTTTGTTCTTTGGATGTTATGGACAAAGTCTATTTTTGTGTTTTAGTTTATTTTTGTTATTGCTTTGTTGAAAGTAGGGGTGTGCGATATGACGATTTTTGATCGTGGACGATAAAAATCTGCTTTTGAAGAAATATCGTAGTATCGTGCTACAGCGCACATTCTATCAGTTACAGTTCTGGCGCCGCCGTCTCAATATACTGTACAGCACCACATCCATTCAGTGTTAACTCAGCGGTACAGTTACTCTCACGGGACACTGCACTCACAAAAGTATATAATTTGCATGTTTTAAAGCCTGTCATTATTTACTCGCTCACATGTCATCCCAAACTGTATTAATTTCTTTCATGTGCTGAACACAAAATAAGTTATTTTGAAGAACGTGGAAAACCAAACAGTTGCTGATCCACATAGACTTTGATAGCAGGGAAGAAAAATCCTATGGAAGTCACTGTGGACCAGAAACTGTTTGGTTTTCCGCCTTCTTCAAAATGTATGTTCAGAAACTCATTCAGGTTTAAAACTAATTTTGAGTGAGTAAATGATGGTATAAATATAAAACACTGAATCGACAGACAGATGACATCATTTTTATTCTTTAATGTTAAAACAACAAAACACAAAGAGAAAATAACTCCCTACTCTTGACTGAAAAAAATAATAGTTGCTTTAATAGGAATCAATCTATGTAGTGTTTTATTTTTATATTTGTTCATTCAATTTCTTGAGTGCTCTGCTAAATACATCTATTGTACCTGAAAATAAAACACTGTTTTTTTTTGTATATTGTGTGTATTTGTAATGTGTATCTTTGTTCTTATTTTTTAATAACAAATATAAAATAATGACAAAGATTTTCATCTTCACCGACTTTGGCCTAAATATCCACCCTTCTTTTTTATATTTTGTTACCTTGAAAGGCTTTGTCTTTATAATAGTGAAATTAGTCTGGCTGTCCAACATGACAAAGAATCGTGATAAAACCATGAAATCGTGATATTTCTAAAAACATTGTGATATGATATTTTTGCCATATCGCCCACCCGTAGTTGAAAGTAATTTCATATGTTTATAAAGTTTATTTGTACATATTATATATTACTAGTTCTGGTGAGGGATCCCTGGAGAAACATCTGAGGCCCACAACTCAGTAATGTGCTGATATTTCATTTTTTTTTTTTTTTGTGTGCACTTTCCCATTTTTTCTGCACCTTTGTGATCAGTACATGTGGCAGAGAATAAAAAAGGAAATTTTGAAAACTCTATGAACGCCTTCTGGAAATGTATGGAAGAACCCTGACAGAAGTTAAAGGCTCAGCCGAACTCACGCTGGCCCTGCTGTGTGTGCAGATGAGCTGATCGTTCCTGCGCTGTACGCCAGCAGTCCTGAGGTGTGGGCGTCTTACCCGCTGTACCCCGCTGAGCTGCCTCCGCCGGCGTACGCCTACAGCTCCTCGCTGCACGATCAGGTAACACACCTTCCTGCATTAAACAGCTGCGCCATTCCCACAAACACACCGCAGGGTCATAGACGTGTGGGTCCTGAATGCTGCTGATTTATTAAAGGAGACATCGGATGCCCATTTTCCACAGTTGGTATGATTCTTTAGGGTCTTCAGGAAATGTCTACAAAACATTTTAGTTACAATTCATCAGTGGTAGTGAAAAACAACACCCTTTTTGCCGTCAAAAACAGCTCACAGCGAGACGCTTCGGTGCTTGTCTCTTTAAATGCTAATGAGCTGCTGCTCGCCCCGCCCCTCTCTTCCGTTTTTTTGTGTATTTGGTGGCGTGTTACAATCAAAACCAAAACTAATCCACTGCGTCCTCAGTGACTCTCATGTTGAGACAAAATTAAGACTCTTATGTTCACTGTTACATCCAGCTACAATCAGCTGCATTGCTTACGAGACAGTAGGTGTGTTCGACTCGAAGCGGCACTGCGTAGATTGATCGTGTTTGACATTAAAGTACCGCAAGAGCGATTCAAAGTCATCTGCTCTCTATCGCTCTCACTTTGATGCCAAACACCGATGGGACTGTGCAGAGCCGCTTCAAGCCGATCACAGGGCGGAGATATGCTAATACAGGAGAGTCTGTCAGCAGGTGTGGGCGGGGCCTAAGCAGTATGATGTCATACTGCTCTGAAAATCAAAACGGTTTGATAATTGAGACTGTTTAGTTTTTTTGGGGATTAAAAAAAAAGGAGTTAATTGGATTTTTATTTATGTAGGGTGGTTGTGTCCACACACTGCTAACACACATTTATATGCAAAGTACATTTTGCTTACAATGTCCCCTTTGAACAAATACATATGCACTATAAAGATTAATGGTTGAAAGATATATTGCCAAGGCATTTTTTAATTATTGAATTCAGCAGAAAGTTTTCTGTTTGGTCATCAAGGACCAGTTTCATTAAAGAACGGTCTGATATAAAGACTAATGAGTTTATTTAATTTCTTTATTTGTGGAAAAAAAATACTAAAATAAGGTGCAAAAAATAAGTGTTACAGATAAGGGTTTCTCAAACTAATCACGAATTATTTAAAAAAGTTTTGGTATCAGGTTTATATCCACTCTGCCCTCCAAGATATCAGCATCAGCCTTTAAAACAACATATCAGTCGAACGTTAATAAAGATGCTAATTGCAGTGAATGATATGCTGTTATAGCCCAATACTGGCATCCTGGTTTGCCAAAGTACAAGTGTGTCCTTTACCAGAGTTGTATGAGCTATTGGAAAGGATTATACTCTGTTTCTAATGCTGGTGAGCTGCAAACCTGTGCATGTGAACAGAAACGTTGATGCAGATGATCTGACTCCAGTTTTTTGTGTCAGATTCGCTGGCTGCCGACCGCAGATGCAACCAATCAGGGCTGGAAGAGCCGACAGTTCTGTTGACATCTGTATGTGAGTATAACACACACAGAGGAAGTGTCCTCATAAACCAGGTTTATGTTTTAATACACTCATAAACCATATATTCAAGCAACCGCATAGTAACACCATAGCAACCACCCCAGGTACCCTAGCAACCACATAACAACACCTTAGCAACCACCTCAGGTACCCTAGCAACCGCATAGCAACACCCTAGCAACCGCGCCAGGTACTCTAGCAACCGCATAGCAACACCTTAGCAACCACTCAGAGTACCTTAGCAACTGCATAACTCATCGTCACCAATTAAACCCAGAAACACACCGGAGATGTTTGTTACACAGCTACATGCCAGATAAACAGTAAATACATTGATTTGAGTATAAATTGTTATATTTTGTGAAGTAAAAGTATGGAGTGATAAACAGAAACGAGGTAATGAGGAAATAATAGTCAGTTTAGTGTCATAAATATAAGGGTCTGTTTACACCTGGTCACTTCATGCACTTTCTCTGATTGGATATCTGTCTGATTTAAAACATTTCCATTTACACTTGGACACATAAACGTGTCTCTGCAAAACAGATATAAATCCTATCTTCAGTTCCCGCACTATACGCAAATTTACCAGAGCTCACCTCAACGAAAGCAGCAGATGAGCGCTGCATTTTATTCTTTATCAGCTAATTGCATTGAAGATCACAACAGGAGAGAGATCATCAGCACTGGAAAGATAAGATTGTGTTGAGCGTCTGTGACTTTCCTTCAGGTTTATTTGTGTTAGTTTGTGCATCGGCTTGCTGAACAAATACTCGTCCGCGGCGATGCGTGTTGCATTAGTGCTGTCATATCTGGTTACACCTTCTCTGGTTTAAGAAGCGTCTTTTACTTTAGTTTGAAAACCAAATCCTCCGCTGCATGCACCTTCGCGCTCGTGCTGACACGGCGAGTGAAAGCACAATGGGCTTGCTGCTCCCGCTCTGCATACGCACCGCTTCTGCGCTGCCTCTGCTCTGCTTACGCGTGCGGTGTGAAACCAGGCTCTACTGAAGCGCTCGCACCTGATCAGTGAAATCTTTCTTCTGCTACAATGTCCTGTGGCTGGCAGCGCACGCTTTGGAGCAGCGCAGACCATGCACTAGCACAAGTGCGACCACGTCAAATTTTTACTCGCACACTCTCAAAAAATGGTCGCAGTCTAGAGCCCTGAATATATAAAATAATTTTATAAAATAAAGAAAACAATGATGTGCCGTCTTGTCTTGAACAGGAGCACTTCACAAAAATGAACCGAAAGTCAGCGAATACATGCCTCACAGACATGATAAATATATCTATAGAAAGCTTTAAATTAATACTTAACGAAATAAATCAGTAAATAATCCGATAAGATGTACTTCTCTCTAAAGGCGCGTCTAATGAGGAGATGGTGAGTCAGGATCTTCATCTGATTCTTCATCTTTGCGACACTGACACAGAAAACACTAGTTTATTAGTAAATAATTCAAATATCTACTTACTATTTCCCCCTGACACACTCATGGTAATTACTTTTGCTGGGGCTTTATGGCAAGCTTTATTGCATGTATTTGAGAGCAGAACTCTTCAGCTGCGCTGACGGCTCTCTGCTGCTGCTGGACACTAAACACAGTCGAGCCGCTCTTGACAGCCGCGGCAGCACGGTCTCGTGTTGTTTCCACCAGCGCGGCAATTTTTTTCATCACTAATTGATGGATGTCTAAAATATAAACATAAGGAGAAGCCTAAAACAGGCCCGAGACCCGGCCCGCGTCTGAACTATGAGTGAAAATTGGCCCGATCGAAGCCCGGTCGGGGCCGGGCTGAAATGCAGGGCTCTAGCGTTCCCCTCGGTAGAAATCACGTTTCTCCCTCGGGGGCCCCCTCCCATCGTCGCGCCCTTAGAATCGTCCTAACTTCCCCCTCCTTACGGCGCCCCTACTTATAGGTAAGTAATAATATTTTGTAACTGATACGGAACTTAATAGGTAGCCAGTGCAGAGACTGTAAAATTGTGGTAATATGATCATATTTTCTTGACCTGGTAAGGACTCTAGCCGCTGTCTATCTGTAGCTTGTTTATTGAAGATGCAGGACAAGCAGCTAGCAGTGCATTACAATAGTCCAGTCTAGAGGTCATGAATGCATGAACTAGCTTTTCTGCATCAGAAACAGGTAACATGTTCCTTAGCTTGGCAATGTTTCTAAGATGGAAGAATGCTGTTTTTGTAACATGGGAAATATGTTTTTCAAAAGACAAGTTGTTGTCTAATATAACACCCAGATTTTTGACTGTAGAGGAAGTAACAGGACATCCGTTTAATCCAAGAGATTCTGTGTACTGTTTTTTGGTCCAATAAGTAATATCTCTGTCTTATCTGAATTTAATAGGAGAAAATTATTGGTCATCCAATCTTTTACATTTTTAACACACAGTTAACTTAGATAATTTAGAGGTTTCGTCTGGTCTTGTTGAGATATATAGTTGAGTATCATCAGCATAGCAATTGAAACTAATCCTGTATTTTCTAATAATATTACCAAGGGGCAACGTGTATATTGAAAATAGCAGAGGGTCTAAGACAGATCCTTGCGGTACTCCATACTTTACTGGTGATAATTGAGATGACTCCCCGTTTAAATAAAGTGGTAGCGATCGGACAGGTAGGATCTAAACCACCTTAAAACCTGCCCCTGAATACCAGTATAGTTTTTTTTTTTTTTTTTTTTTTTTTTTTTTTTTGGCCTGTCAGTAGCACAGATAACACATGACAGTACATATGCATGGCTATACTATCATCATTCACAGCCTTTTTTTCTTTTTTTTTAATTAAATATATTTATTTATTTATTTATTTATTTATTTTTTTTATATTAATTAATTAATTAAATTTTATATACCCTTTTACTTAACCACACTGTGACAGACAAGACCAGGGGACAGAGAAAACAAGAGAGAGAAAGAAGAAAGAAGATAGGAAAAAAAATAAAAAAATAAAAAAATAAAAAAAAATAAAAAAGGTTGTGGGGAAAGTCAACAAAGAAGGGGAAGAGAGAGAGAGAAAAAAGGAGAATGGGGGATAGAGAGAGAGAGGGAGAAAAAACAAAAACAAAAAAACAGACAATTTGCTTCAATACCTGCTGACAAAAAGAGAAAACAACCGAAGACACAACATCAAATAGACTGCAGCAACAACCAACATCTGTATAAATCACAATAAATTCTAAATGTTAAATGTTATTGAGCAGCACACATAACTAATATTACAAAATAAGTTTTGAAGCAACAGCAGATCAAGACAATGTGTGTCTGTGAGCACCTGTTTTTACACCAATGTGAATGCTTGAGTGTACACCTGTGTGTGTGAGCGCGCTTGTGTTCATAAGGTTCCTCCATGTAAATGTTTAATAGTGTGTGTGGGGAACAACAACCCCATTCCGCAAGGCATGAAGCAGGCACGGAAAAGACCCGGGCCCCAAACATCCGGAGGCCCCCCAGGGCACGGGACCCCCAGGAGAACCACCGCAGGGACAACCGCGGCCTCCACCCAAAAAAGGGCAGAGGAGAGCCCGAAGGCGGGACCTCCGACAGCCACAGTGTAGGCGCCCCAGGGTGCCGTGGCGGCAAGCCCGCAGGCTCCACCGGCAGCCGACCACACCAGGGCGGACCGGGCCCTGGGCCCGGAGACCCAAAGGCCCCCCACCCCACAAACGGGGCCCAGCAAGGCCAGTAGGGCCAGGCCCCGCCAATCGACCGCCGAGAGCGGGCCGGCGCTCGCCCGAGCATCCTGCCCCGGCGCGAGAAATCACCAATGCACCGGCGGCATCCTCCACCGGCAGGGCATGGTGGTGGGGTGGGGGTCGACTAAGATGATGAGTGAGGCGGAGTCTAAGGCCCGACCTGACACATAGACGTAGACGACAAGCACACATATACACAAGCATATGTTCCCACCCTCATGCACGCAAACAAATATTCACACCTTCGCCCCACATGTAGACACACAAAAATGGACACGGTACCCACACTCACACTCCCCATATGCACTCTATACTCCTAGATCCAGGCACCACCACCCCCAGAGGGGTAGCCAGCTCCCGATCCCGGAGCTGAACCCCCTTCGCTCCGGCGTGGGGACAGGAAGACCACCCCGGTCCCCGCAGCAGCAGAGAAAATCAACAGCCCAGACCCCGACCGGGCGGCCAGCTCATCCTCACAGCCCCCGGCCCCAGACAGAGAACAGAGAACAGGGGTGTGAGAAAAAAAAAAAAAAAAAAAAAAAAAAAAAAAACGACCCCATGCTTCACCCCACCCGCTCAAATGTAGTGTTGGTGTGTGTTGTTCTAAGGTGCTTTAAAACAGGGGTGCTTTAAAACAGGGGAGGGGCACCCTCCACAAGCTTGTGTCAGCTCGTCCCCTCCCTAGAGCCCTCAATGTCTATGTGCAACTTAAAATTGAGAAGTGGGCACTGGCACCAGAGGGAAGGCTGAATGAACAGACCGCCCTCCGGATGCCATTCAGTGTGCCCACCCCCAAGGCCCTATATGTATGTGTCATGTGACAGTAAGTAATGAGAATGTCTAAGCTGTAATGTGTAATTGAGATGCAGGCGGCCACGAGGAGACAGAGGAGTACCACCTCCCCCGCATCCCAGCGACTCACCCGCACCTCAAAACCCTACCTATGTGTTGGTGTGATGGAGCGGGAGAAATGAAGCCTTAGGGATGGGGAGGAAAACATCAGAGGGGGCAAAATACCCCCCCTCTCTGTAGCCAGCTCCCCCGCTGACCCCCATAGGCACCCCCGTTACCCCAAATCTGCCCAGGGCGGGGGGCCCAGGCCCATCCAGACCAGGGCCCATGGCAGCCCGGGGCGGCCCACCAGACCCCACAGCAGAGGAAAAACTACTCCACCCCATCAACCAGTCACTTCCCAAACTACATAAGACAATAAGACACCCAGGTAAAGCCCGTATACCCCGCCTCTATTGGACCCCCCCCTCCGCGGAGGCACCGATGCATCGAAGACCCCCACACCAGAGCCGGGCCCAAGCGCATGCACCAACCCATGCTCCCGGCGGCACACCAACCAGGACCCAAGCCCCCCAGGCCCAGCCGTAACCCCAAGCCGGAGGCAGAGCGTCCCCAGATCCCCAAACCCCCCCCGGACCAACCCCGGAACAGTGAGGCCGCCAGGCTGGCAACCTACGTCCGCCGGCACAGGCATCCCCAGCAGCGCCGCATGCCGCCGCCAGAGAAACAGCATCTAAGAGTCACCAATACCCCATCCAGGCCAAGGCCGCAGCCCCAGCGCCAAACCCCCCAAGAAACCCATCCCCAGGGAACCCCCAGATGCCCCAGGCCCATATTGCCACCCCACGCCAACAACAAAAACCACAGCCGGACAGAATCGGGACCCCCACCCACACTAGGTGATGGAGCTGATCAAAGGAGCCCAGAGAGATTGATCTAATGTGTCAGCAGAAGCTGTTTCAAGGCTAATATAATCCCACAAATAATCTCTATATTGGTTGATATTAAGATTATTTTTATTTTTCCAGTTCATGAGGACAGTCTTCTTAGCAATGCATAGGGCAGTGAAAGCCATGTGGATTGTGTTATCTTCTGTAGTGACACCATCTAGGTCGCCCAACAAGCAGACTAAAGGAGAGGCTGGAATAGAGCATTTAAGACACTTTGATAAGTCTTCACAAATCCTGTACCAGTACCTCTGAACAGGTGGACAGAAATTATGGTCCCAGCTTACTGATAGATCTGCTTCCCATTTTGCAATAGGAAGTGATACTGATTCATCTATATTGGAAAGTGCCCTGTATATTTTAGACATTAATTTGGGGGTTTTGAGATTAAGAAAATCTGACACACTTGGTGGTATTTGTAAATTGATATGATTAGACTTAAATTTCCTTTTTACAATAGATTTAATTTGTTGATATTCTAAAAATCTGTTCTTATTAATCCCATATTGTTTAATTAATTTGTCAAAGGGAATAAAGTCTGTCCCTTTGAATATATGTTCCAGGTATTTAATACCTTTACAACTCCAATCTGTGAAGTTTATCATATTGTTGTTTAGCAATATGTCAGGATTGTTCCAGATAGGGGTACGTTTGCATGGGATTAGTGAAGACTCCGTCATTTTTAGAAACTCCCACCATGCTGTCAGAGAAGAGCTGATACTGATGCTTTTAAAGCATACGTGTCGTTTACTGATCGAGCTAATGAATGGCAGATCCGAAATCTCTATATTATTGCATAATGCCTGTTCTACATCTAGCCAAGGCTCATCTAAGAGGGTGTGTTTTAACCACCCTGAAATGTGTTGAAGCCTATTGGCTAAGAAATAGTGGTAAAAGTTAGGTAGATCTAGTCCTCCTTTATCCTTGGTCTTTTGCAGCGTTTTTAAGCTAATACGCGGGGGTTTACCTTTCCAAAGGAATTTAGAGATAGAGGAGTCCAAAGATCTAAACCAGTCAGGTGGTGGTTTACTCGGGATCATTGCAAATAAATAATTAATTCTTGGCAAAACCATCATTTTTATTGAGGTGACTCTTCCCATGAGTGATATGGGTAGAGACCTCCATCTGGTTAGATCATCTTCTACCTTCTTTAAAAGTGGGATGTGGTTTAATTTAATCAAATCTGCCAGCTTAGGAGAAACATTAATACCTAAATATTTAATATTTCCAGATTGCAATGGAGTGGAAGAATTCTGGAAGGAACAATTAATTGGAAGAACTGTTGATTTTAACCAGTTTATTGAATAATCTGAGACTCTTGAGAAAGAGTTTATTAATGTAATTACCTCAGAGAGAGTGGTTTGTGAATGTTGAAGAAAAAGTAACACATCATCTGCGTAAAGACTAGCTTTATGTTCTACATTCTTGCATTTAATGCCTTTAATCACTGTTGCCTGTCTAATTGCTGCTGCTAGTGGTTCAATAAAAATTGCAAACAGTGAGGGGGAGAGGGGGCATCCCTGCCTGGTGCCCCTCTTAAGACAGAAGCTAGAGGACGTTTGGGCATTTGTCCTGACACATGCTGTTGGAGAGTTATATAATATTTTTAACCAGTTTATGAAAGAGTTTCCAAAACCAAATTTGTGTAAAGTTGCAAATAGAAAATTCCAGTTAACCCTATCAAAAGCTTTTTCTGCATCTAGAGACAATATTGTAATTTGAAGGTTTCTATTGCATGAATAGTCTATCAAGTTAAGTAACCTATGAGTATTTGTTGAGGAGTGCCTGCCTTTTATGAAACCAGTTTGGTCGTAATGAATTATGAGAGGGGTTATCTTCTCTATTCTTTTTGAGATAGCTTTGCAGATTATTTTAGTGTCCACATTAATAAGGGATATTGGACGATAGCTAGTAGGCAATACAGGGTCTTTGCCTGGTTTTAGTAAGAGACTAATGTTGGCAGAATTCATATTTGGTGGAAGTCTGCCATTTTCTTTGGTTTCCTGCAACATTCTGTAGAATGTTGGTGCCAGAATAGCCCAGAATTCTTTATAGAATTCTGCTGGAAAGCCATCTGGACCTGGAGCCTTTTTATTGGGCATACTGTTCAAAGCTTCCTGAAGTTCATCTGATGTCAGTGGAGAATCCAATGCCATCGCTTGATTGTCTGTTAATTTCGGAAGAGTTATATTGTCAAGAAATTGGTCAACTTCGTCTTTAGATGGGTTTATCTGTGGAGAATATAAAGATTCGTAAAAATCTCTGAAAGTGTTGTTTATTCTTTCAGGGTCATATACTGTATCCCCAGTTAAATCTTTAACAGCACATATCGTTGTTTTTTCTTTATTTATTTTTAACTGGTTCGCTAAGAATTGACCTGATTTGTTACCATATTCAAATTCTTGCCAGCGAAGTCTTTGTGCTAAGAATTTAGTTTTTTTATTAATAATTTCATTTAATTCTAGTTTTGCTTTACATATTTTTTTCAGCATTTCCTGTTCCTGGGAGGATACGTAGGATTCTTCTAAAGTTTTTATGGTTTCTTCTAATTCCTGAATACATTTATTTTCTCTTTTCTTTTTATGCGATGAGAATGAGATTATTCTACCTCTCATCACAGCTTTGCCTGCTTCCCAGAGAACAGATGCTGATGTTCCAGGCAGGTCATTATAGTCTAAATATAAAGCCCACTCTTCTTTAAAATATTTAATAAAATCGTCGTCTTTAAGCAATGATGTATTGAATCTCCAGTTATTACTTGGTGGAGTGGTCTTCTTATTTACTAGAGTTAAAGAAACAGCAGCATGATCGCTGACAGCTATAGTGTGTATCTCTGTGTCTGAAATGTCACTCAGCAGTGAGCTGCTGACTAGGAAATAATCCAGACGAGAGTAAGAGTGATGGACATGTGAGAAGAAAGTAAATTCCCTACTGTTGGTGTGAAAATTGAGTGTTTAATCTTATTATTATACATTACTGACACTCTATCCTCCAACTTGATACTGTTAAGTGCTTTGACACAATCTGTATTGTTAAAAGCGCTATATAAATAAAGGTGACTTGACTTGACTTGACTTGGAGAGAACGCCATGCATCGCAAAGTCCATAGTCGCTCATGTACTGTTTAACTATATTTGTGGATTCCCAATTGCGCTGAGTTCCAGCTGTACTTAGCCTGTCCATTTCTTTATTTAGTCCAAAGTTGAGGTCTCCCCCAATTATAAGTGCACAATCTAGTTGTTCAGAAAGTGCGGTAAAAAAACCATGAAAGAAAGAGGGATCATCAACATTTGGACCATATATACTAACAATACATAACTTTTTGTCAAATATAGATAATTTAATGATTAGAAATCTACCTTCTGGATCTATAACTGTGTTGAGTACTGTGAAATTAACATTTTTATGTATTAAAATTGCTACCCCCCTTTGCCTAGAGTTATAGCAGGCTGAGAACACATTAGGAAACTCGGTTGTTTTAAGTTGATCTGTAGCTGTGGCAGGTCTATGAGTCTCTTGTAATAATACAACGTCTGCTTGTAGTTTTTTAAGCTGGCTAAATATTTTTAACTTTTTTTCTCTGGAGCCAGTTCCATTCACATTCCATGTGACAAACCTCAGTGCGCCCATAGATGTGTGTGTGTAGCTAATGCTGCTGGCTGCGTGTGATGCTCAAATGAATAAGATATGAGCGGGCGTGTACGCGCTTGTATGCGAGTATGTCCTTCATGTCTGTGTGCGCTGTAAGGTCGCTGTAATCTTTGGTTGGGAAAAGAAATGCCGAAACAAAAAGTTCATAAATCTGTGGGTAATGTTAATGAAAAGTGCAATATGGGAGAGAAGAAATGTGGCTAAAAAAGAAAAAATTGTGTTGGATGTTTGGGCTGTGCTTAAAAGGAAAACAGAAGTTTACATGGAAAATATTTATATGTATTTTAAAAGTGAAAATATGTTGGATGCTTTTTATCTTGTTTTTACTCCAAACGTTTGTTCTGTTTTAAAAGATTTAATGTGGAAGCTGCCGGGGAGTGCAGGAGAGCGTTGAAATATGTCTGAATCATGTGATATATGATGTGATGTAAAGATGATTGTACAATAATAAAAAAAAAAAAAAAAAAAAAAAAAAAAAAAGGAGCGCCCGATCTCAAAAAAAAAAAAAAAAAAAAAAGTAGCACCTGATCTCGTCTGATCTCGGAAGCTAAGCAGGGTAGGTCCTGGTTAGTACTTGGATGGGAGACCTCCTGGGAATACCAGGTGCTGTAAGCTTTTGGGTTTTCTTCACTACTTATCTAAGACGCTGGCCTTTAGGGTGGCTGATCTTTAAATAGCCCGCTCTTTGAAACAACCCTTGATTACTGCCATACCACCCTGGGAGCGCCCGATCTCGTCTGATCTCGGAAGCTAAGCAGGGTCGGGCCTGGTTAGTACTTGGATGGGAGACCTCCTGGGAATACCAGGTGCTGTAAGCTTTTGGGTTTTCTTCACTACTTATCTTATACACTAGCCTTTAGGGTGGCTGATTCTTAAATAGGCCACTCTTTGAAGCAGCCCTCGCTTACGGCCATACCACCCTGGGAGTGCCCGGTCTCGTCTGATCTCGGAAGCTAAGCAGGGTAAGGCCTGGTTAGTACTTGGATGGGAGACCTCCTGGGAATACCAGGTGCTGTAAGCTTTTGGGTTTTCTTCACTACTTATCTAAGACGCTGGCCTTTAGGGTGGCTGATCTTTAAATAGCCCGCTGTTTGCAGCTCCCCACGCTTATGGCCATACCACCCTGGGAGCGCCCGATCTCGTCTGAGCTCGGAAGCTAAGCAGGGTAGGGCCTGGTTAGTACTTGGATGGGAGACCTCCTGGGAATACCAGGTGCTTTTGGGTTTTCTTCACTACTTATCTAAGACGCTGGCCTTTAGGGTGGCTGATTCTTAAATAAGCCGCTGTTTGCAGCTGCCCTCGCTTACGGCCATACCACCCTGGGAGCGCCTGATCTCTTCTGATCTCGGAAGCTAAGCAGGGTCGGGCCTGGTAAGTACTTGGATGGGAGACCTCCTGGGAATACCAGGTGCTGTAAGCTTTTGGGTTTTCTTCACTACTTATCTTATATACTGGCCTTTAGGGTGGCTGATTCTTAAATAGCCCGCTCTTTGAAACAGCCCTCGCTTACGGCCATACCACCCTGGGAGCGCCTGATCTCGTCTGAGCTCGGAAGCTAAGCAGGGTAGGGCCTGGTTAGTACTTGGATGGGAGACCTCCTGGGAATACCAGGTGCTGTAAGCTTTTGGGTTTTCTTCATTACTTATCTAAGACGCTGGCCTTTAGGGTGGCTGATCTTTAAATAGCCCGCTGTTTGCAGCTGCCCTCGCTTATGGCCATACCACCCTGGGAGCGCCCGATCTCGTCTGATCTCGGAAGCTAAGCAGGCTAGGGCCTGGTAAGTACTTGGATGGGAGACATCCTGGGAATACCAGGTGCTGTAAGCTTTTGGGTTTTCTTCACTACTTATCTAAGACGCTGGCCTTTAGGGTGGCTGATCTTTAAATAGCCCGCTCTTTGCAGCAGGCCTCGCTTACGGCCATACCACCCTGGGGGCGACATTGAGCTACACAGGAAGTGACGTGGCAGTTTGTAGTGGGAAGTTGGTGAGACGGGCGCACATATTTTTTTGTGTTTTGTTTAGTTTGTAAGTAGAGATATTTTGAGTTTTATTGAGTTTTTTTTTTTGTTGGAGTTTTGTCGCTTCCTAGCAGCAGTTTGCTGTCTGGGGAGTATTTTTCTTTTCTTTTTTTTGAAAATGGACGGATTACAAGGCAAAGACATGGATATGGCAGGAGAAAGACGAGCGGTAACGGACAAAGAAACGGATACAAGACAACGAGATGGAAAACAACGAATGGATTACAACAAGCGGATTTATTCTAAAGAGGCTACGGTGATTATTGATATGGCGGAACAGAGTGATGCAAGAGCGGAGGATATAATCAAAGCGGTGAACGAAAGGATTGGAGGAGGGAAGATTCTAGCAGTCAGACCAAGGCAAGGAAAAGAATATGAAATTACATTGACAAATAGGGAGGCGTGCGATGGATTGGATAAAGGACTGATCATAAAAGGAAAACTGTGCGAGATTCGAAAACTGAAAACAAGGGAGTATGTGGTTTCTTTTATACATTTGCCAGCCTACATTGAGGACTCTGAAATTTCAAACAAATTAGAAAATTGGGGCGTAACACCTGCATCAGAAATCAGAAGGAGAGTGTATCCGGGCACAGACATCGCGGATGGTACAATGTACCTAAGGGTGAAATTCCCTAAAGAAGTAGTGTCCCTGCCATATAGTACTAAATTTGACACGGAGGAGGGAACGCAGCATTTCCTGATAATGCATGATCGGCAGGTTAAAACCTGTCGTTTGTGCATGAATCCGGGACATGTGTTCAAAGACTGTCCGGAATTCAAGTGTTTTCAGTGCGATGAGCAGGGACATTTTTGCGAGGGATTGCGATGCAGTTAAGTGCCCGGATTGCAGAAAGGTGATGGTAAGATGTGAGTGTTGGATGGAGGATGAGGTTGAAATTCAAAATATAGAGGCTGAAGATGTGGGAGGGCAAATGTTGAAAGAAACTGAATTACAAAATGATGGAGAGCATGAGGAACAAGATGGAGCGAATAAAGAGGCTAATGTGGAAAATCAGGAGGACATGGAAGAGAAAACAAAGGAAGGAGAAATGGAGGAAGGAACATGGGCATCACTGGAAACAACACAAGGGACATTGGAGGAAATAGAGGAGCAAGGACTAAAAGACAAGGAGGAGGGAATGCAAGAGACATCTGAAGAGGGGAAGGAATGGACAGAATGAGCTGCAGAAAGGACAGAAGGGAGACGTTAAGAAGAAGAACTCTTAAGGTAATCCCAAATTTGGATGCAGCCAAGAAAAAGAGACTTTTAAGAAAAGAACAAAGTAAAGAGAAAAGTGTGTGTGAGAATAGATTTCAAGCGCTGATGGAAGAGGAGGAGGAGGAGGGAGATTAATAGGACAATGTTTGGTTTTATTTTTTTTAATTACTTATTAATTATGATGCATTTAAATATGGTATCATGGAATGCTAGAGGTTTACTGAATATGGAGAAATTTGAAAAGATGGAGGTCTTATGCAAAGAAGCTGATGTGATTGTATTACAAGAAACAAATTGGAAAAATGAAAGTGTTAAAAGGTTTCAAACAAAATGGGATGGTAATATATATGTGAATAATGGAGAAGAGAAAGCAGGGAGTGGGGTAGCAATTTTAATAAGGAGAGGGGTATGTGAAAAAGAACAAGTTATATTTGATGATGGGGTAGGGAAAAGTATGGCTATAAAAATAGGAAAAGATGAAGAGAATATTATAATTTATAATATACATGCACCAAATGAAGAAAAAGGGAAGGTTGAATTTTTTAAAAATATGAATGATAAAATAAAAACATGGCAGAATGTTATATTAATAGGAGATTTTAATACTGTTTTTTCAGAGATAGATTTGGCAAGTAAAATGGTCTTTAAAGCTGAGAAGGGTAGAGAAGAGCTGGTGAAAGCAATGAAGGAAAGTAATTTGATAGATGTATGGAGAGAGAGAAATAGGACAAAGAGAAAGTTTTCAAGAACACAAGTGGTGATGAATGAATTAAAACAAAGCAGAATTGATTATGTTTTATGTGACGGAGAAATGGAGGGAAATATTAAAAGTGTATATTATAAAGAAGTTGGTCTTAGCGATCTTTTTTTTTTAAGGGTGGAAATAGATTTGACAAGAATAGAAAGAGGAAAAGGGGTTTGGGTTTTAAATGCAGAAATATTGAAAGATGAATCGTATAAAGGAAAAATTAAGCAGATAGTAGAAAATAGTAAAATGCATAAGATGTATGAAGAAGGAAAAAGAATATGGTGGGATAATGTGAAATGGGATATAAAAAATGCTTCAATACAATACTGTAAAATTTTAAGAAAAGTAAAAAATATGAAGGAAATGAAAACAAGAAAAGAGTTGGAAAAAGAAACACAAAGAATAGAGGAAAATGTGAAAGAAGATTTAGGGAAGATGTTAAAGTTACAAGAACAATTAAGAGGAATTGAAGATGAAAAATGTAAGGGGGGAATCATTAGAAGCAAAGCAAAGTATGTTGTAGAAGGAGAAAGAAGCACAAAGTTTTTTTTTAATTTGGAAAAAAATAGACAGAAGGCGCAGATCTAATAAAGGAAGTGGTAGATGAAAATGGAGAAAAGAAACAAGGAACTGAAGAAGTCTTATCAACCGTTAAATTATTTTATGAAGATATGTTTAAGGGAAGGGGGATAGATAAGAAAGAAGAAGAGTTTTGTTTAAATCAAATAAAGGTAAAAGTTTTGGAGGAAGATAATGTTTTATGTGAAGCAGAGATATCGGAAGATGAAATTGATTTAGCAATAAGACAATTAACTACAGGGAAGAGCCCAGGTATAGATGGATTAACAAATGAATTTTATAAGAGTTTCAGAGAAATGCTAGTACCAGTCTTGAAAGAAGTATATGATGAGATTTTTAAAAAGGGAGAATTAAGTGAAAAAATGAAGATAGGAATGATTAAATTGATTTATAAGAAAAGAGGGAATGCTAATGATCTGAAGAATTATAGGCCTTTAACTATGCTAAATACAGATTTTAAAGTTTTAGCAAAGGCGTTAGCAAATAGATTGAAAAAGGTTTTACCTACAATAATAAGCACGACTCAGGCATATGGAGTACAGGGGAAAGATATATTAGACACAGTTCAAAGTATAAGAGATACAATGTTTTATATGAGAGAGAAAAATAAGGGGGGACATTTAATTAGTTTGGATCTAGAGAAAGCATTTGATAGAGTGGAACATGAATATTTATTTAACGTCATTAAAAAGTTTGGATTTGGGGATAATTTTAGAAGATGGATTATGATTTTTTATTCTAACATTTACACATGCATTAAATGCAATGGTTTTATATCTGAATGTTTTCAACCAACAAGATCTATTAGACAAGGATGTCCGTTATCTGCTTTACTTTATGCATTAGTAGCAGAGCCTCTGGGATTAGCAATAAAAGCAGATGAGGAGATAAAAGGCATACGAATAGAAGAAAATACTGAGCGAGAGCCGATATATCAATATGCAGATGACACAACATTGTTGGTTGAGGATGTTCAAAGTGTAATGAGAGCAATGAGCATTTTAAAGAAATACTGTAAAGGGTCGGGAGCAAAGGTGAATGTAGAAAAGAGTGTGTATATGAGAATTGGGAAGGTGGAACATCTACCTCAGCACATACTTTTTAAAAAAGAAGAAGAACATATAAAAATATTAGGTATCTGGGTAGGTATGGATTTTAATAAAGCTGATGTTTTGAACTGGGAGGGAGTTTTAAAAGGAATTGAAAGAAGGTTGAGATTTTGGAAATTGAGAAATTTAACATTAAAGGGGAAAGTATTGGTGATAAATGCATTAATGCTTTCTAAAATTTGGTATGTGCTGAGTGTAACCTCATTGCCCTATGACTATGTTAAAAGAATAAAAGAAAGTGTTTTAGATTTTTTATGGGGGAAGGGAAGAGCTAAAATTGCTTATGATACGCTTATTGGAGGAACTGAAATGGGAGGACTGGGTCTTTTAGATCCACTTCTAAGGATGAAAACTTTAAGGGTCAAAGTAGTGAAAAATTTTGTTGATGTAAAGAGAAAAGCTATGTGGAAAAATGTAATGGAATTCTTTATAAAGAAATGTGGATATTTTAGCATGGAAAATAATGTATTGTGGATGAAAACCAAAAAAGATATGTTAAAAGGGTTACCAAAATTCTATGAGGAAGTTTTAGAAGCCTGGGGGAACTTTTTAGATAATGTATTGATTGTACCCAAAGGGAGAACACAATTGCTGGAACAACCTTTATTTTTAAATCAGAATATCACAAAGGAGGGAAACATGGTTTATTATAAGAAATGGTGGGATGTAGGTATAAGGCAAATAAAAGATGTGTTGTATGAAGTAATTGAAGGATATCTTCCGTTGCAAGCAATTGTTGATACAATATTCGAGAAAGAAGGGAAGGTTGGAAAAGGAACACTGGTTAAACAATATGATGATTTGAAGAAAGCTATACCAAATGAATGGGTGGAAAGAATTGAAAAGAATGAAGAAGGAGAGGAGGGAGGTATGCCTGAGTTGTATTTTAAAAAGAAAAATGGGGAAAACAGTTTTTTTATTGAATGTAAAGTGAAACAAATTTATTTGGTGTTTAGAGAAATTACTTTCATTAAACCTGTGGCGAATAATTATTGGAGAGAAAGATATGATGATTTAAGTGAAGGAGAGATATGGAGCAATGTGGGAATGAAGTGTATGGATCCAATTCTAGAGAATTTTAACTTTTTATTGAAGCACAATTGTATTTTAACAGAAATGAGATTGAAAAAAATTGGGATAGAAAGCAATGCAAATTGTAGGGTATGTATGAAAAGTGAAGAAGGCCTATTGCATTTGTTTTTATATTGTGAAAAATTGCAAGTTTTTATGGGAAGAATCAAAAATATAGTGAAGTCAATGTTGAAAGACACATATGACAAAGACATGACAGAAAAGACATGGGAAAAAATGTTTTTATTTGGTTTACATGGTAAAGAATGTAATGTGATAGTTTTTAATTTATTGGTAACAATTGCAAAACATACTACATGGTTAAGAAGAAATATAGCAAAATATGAAAAAAGAGAAGTTGATATGTGGATTCTGTTTAAAAGCAAAATGCAATTTACTGTGAAGTTGTTATGTGAATATTTTTTAATGAATGACAAGGAGGATGCTTTTATTAAAACGTTTGTAGAAGGAAACACTATGATAGAGTATAAAATAGATGGTGTAACTTGGATGTGGGAGAAATTTGAATGATTGTTATTATTTACAGGTTGAATATGGTGAAAAATTGAATGATTGTGGTTTGTTTCTTATATATTTGGTTGTGGGAAAATGTATAAATCGTTTTAATGTAATGTTTTAAAAAAATGTCCTAATAAAAAAAAAAAAAAAAAAAATCTCGTCTGATCTCGGAAGCTAAGCAGGGTCGGGCCTGGTAAGTACTTGGATGGGAGACCTCCTGGGAGTACCAGGTGCTGTAAGCTTTTGGGTTTTCTTCACTACTTATCTAAGACGCTGGCCTTTAGGGTGGCTGATCTTTAAATAGCCCGCTGTTTGCAGTTCCCCTCGCTTATGGCCATACCACCCTGGGAGCGCCCGGTCTCGTCTGATCTCGGAAGATAAGCAGGTTAGCGCCTGGTTAGTATTTGGATGGGAGACCTCCTGGGAATACCAGGTGCTTTTGGGTTTTCTGCACTACTTATCTAAGACGCTGGCCTTTAGGGTGGCTGATCTTTAAATAGCCTGCTGTTTGCAGCTGCCCGCTGTTTGCAGCTGCCCTCGCTTACGGCCATACCACCCTGGGAGCGCCCGATCTCATCTGATCTCGGAAGCTAAGCAGGTTCGGGCCTGGTTATTACTTGGATGGGAGACCTCCTGGGAATACCAGGTACTGTAAGCTTTTGGGTTTTCTTCACTACTTATCTTATATACTGGCCTTTAGGGTGGCTAATTCTTAAATAGGCCGCTCTTTGAAACAACCCTTGATTACTGCCATACCACCCTGGGAGCGCCTGATCTCGTCTGAGCTTGGACACTAAGCAGGGCAGGGCCTGGTTAGTACTTGGATGGGAGACCTCCTGGGAATACCAGGTGCTGTAAGCTTTTGGGTTTTCTTCACTACTTATCTAAGACGCTGGCCTTTAGGGTGGCTGATTCTTAAATAGCCCGCTCTTTGAAGCAGCCCTCGCTTACGGCCATACCACCCTGGGAGCGCCCGATCTCGACTGATCTCGGAAACTAAGCAGGGTTGGTCCTGGTTAGTACTTGGATGGGAGACCTTCTGGGAATACCAGGTGCTGTAAGCTTTTGGGTTTTCTTCACTACTTATCTTATACACTGGCCTTTAGGGTGGCTGATTCTTAAATAGCCCGCTCTTTGAAGCAGCCCTCGCTTACGGCCATACCACCCTGTGAGCGCCTGATCTCGTTTGATCTCGAAAGCTAAGCAGGGTCGGGCCTGTTTAGTACTTGGATGGGAGACCTCCTGGGAATACCAGGTGCTTTTGGGTTTTCAAAAAAAAAAAAAAAAAAAAAGGAGCGCCCAATCTCGTCTGATCTCGGAAGCTAAGCAGGGTAGGGCCTGGTTAGTACTTGGATGGGAGACCTCCTGGGAATACCAAGTGCTGTAAGCTTTTGGGTTTTCTTCACTACTTATCTTATACACTGGCCTTTAGGGTGGCTGATTCTTAAATAGCCCACTCTTTGAAGCAGCCCTCGCTTACGGCCATACCACCCTGGGAGCGCCCGATCTTGTCTGATCTCGGGAGCTAAGCATGGTAGGGCCTGGTAAGTACTTGGATGGGAGACCTCCTGGGAATACCAGGTGCTGTAAGCTTTTGGGTTTTCTTCATTACTTATCTTATACACTGGCCTTTAGGGTGGCTGATTCTTAAATAGCCCGCTCTTTGAAGCAGCCCTCGCTTATGGCCATACCACCCTGGGAGCACCCCATCTCGTCTGATCTCGGAAGCTAAGCAGGTTCGGGCCTGGTTAGTACTTGGATGGGAGACCTCCTGGGAATACCAGGTGCTGTAAGCTTTTGGTTTTTCTTCACTACTTATCTTATACGCTAGCCTTTAGGCTGGCTGATACTTAAATAGGCCGCTCTTTGAAGCAGCTCTCGCTTACGGCCTTACCACCCTGGGAGCGCCCGATCTTGTCTGATCTCGGAAGCTAAGCAGGTTTGGGCCTGGTTAGTACTAGGATGGGAGACCTCCTGGGAATACCAGGTGCTGTAAGCTTTTGGGTTTTCTTCACTACTTATCTTATACACTAGCCTTTAGGGTGGCTGATTCTTAAATAGGCCGTTCTTTGAAACAGCCCTCGTTTGCGGCCATACCACCCTGGGAGCGCCCGATCTCGTCTGATCTAGGAAGCTAAACAGGGTCAGGCCTGGTTAGTACTTGGATGGGAGACCTCCTGGGAATACCAGGTGCTGTAAGCTTTTGGGTTTTCTTCACTACTTATCTTATATACTGGCCTTTAGGGTGGCTAATTCTTAAATAGCAAGCTGTTTGAAACAGCCCTCGCTTACGGCCATACCACCCTGGGAGCGCCTGATCTCGGAAGCTAAGCAGGGTAGGGCTTGGTTAGTACTTGGATGGGAGACCTCCTGGGAATACCAGGTGCTGTAAGCTTTTGGGTTTTCTTCACTACTTATCTAAGACGCTGGCCTTTAGGGTGGCTGACCTTTAAATAGCCCGCTCTTTGAAGCAGCTCTAGCTTACGGCCTTACCACCCTGGGAGCGCCCAATCTCGTCTGATCTCAGAAGCTAAGCAGGGTTGGGCCTGGTTAGTACTTGGATGGGAGACCTCCTGGGAATACCAGGTGCTGTAATCTTTTGGGTTTTCTTCACTACTTATCTAACACGCTGGCCTTTAGGGTGGCTGATCTTTAAATAGGCCGCTGTTTGCAGCAACCCTCGCTTGCGGCCATACCACCCTGGGAGTGCCCGGTCTCATCTGATCTCGGAAGCTAAGCAGGGTAGGGCCTGGTAAGTACTTGGGCGGGAGACCTCCTGGGAATACCAGGTGCTGTAAGCTTTTGGGTTTTCTTCACTACTTATCTTATACACTAGCCTTTAGGGTGGCTGATTCTTAAATAGGCCGCTCTTTGAACTAGCTCTCGCTTGCGGCCATACCACCCTGGGAGCGCCCGATCTCGTCTGATCTCGGAAGCTAAACAGGGTCGGGCCTGGTTAGTACTTGGATGGGAGACCTCTTGGGAATACCAGGTGCTGTAAGCTTTTGGGTTTTCTTCACTACTTATCTTATACACTGGCATTTAGGGTGGCTGATTCTTAAATTGCCCGCTCTTTGAAACAGCCCTCGCTTATGGCCATACCACCCTGGGAGCACCCCATCTCGTCTGATCTCGGAAGCTAAGCAGGTTCGGGACTGGTTAGTACTTGGATGGGAGACCTCCTGGGAATACCAGGTGCTGTAAGCTTTTGGTTTTTCTTCACTACTTATCTTATACACTAGCCTTTAGGCTGGCTGATTCTTAAATAGGCCGCTCTTTGAAGCAGCTCTCGCTTACGGCCTTACCACCCTGGGAGCGCCAGATCTCGTCTGATCTCGGAAGCTAAGCAGGGTTGGGCCTCGTTAGTACTTGGATAGGAGACCTCCTGGGAATACCAGGTGCTGTAAGCTTTTGGGTTTTCTTCACTACTTATCTTATACACTAGCCTTTAGGGTGGCTGATTCTTAAATAGGCCGCTCTTTGAAACAGCCCTCGCTTACGGCCATACCACCCTGGGAGCGCCTGATCTCATCTGATCTCGGAAGCTAAACAGGGTCGGGCCTGGTTAGTACTTGGATGGGAGACCTCCTGGGAATACCAGGTGCTGTAAGCTTTTGGCTTTTCTTCACTACTTATCTTATATACTGGCCATTAGGGTGGCTAATTCTTAAATAGCACGCTGTTTGAAACAGCCCTCGCTTACGGCCATACCACCCTGGGAGCGCCTGATCTCGTCTGATCTCGGAAGCTAAGCAGGGTAGGTCCTGGTAAGTACTTGGATGGGAGACCTCCTGGGAGTACCAGGTGCTGTAAGCTTTTGGGTTTTCTTCACTACTTATCTAAGACGCTGGCCATTAGGGTGGCTGATCTGTAAATAGCCCGATGTTTGCAGCTGCCCTCGCTTATGGCCATACCACCCTGGGAGCGTCCGATCTCGTCTGATCTCGGAAGCTAAGCAGGGTCGGGCCTGGTAAGTACTTGGATGGGAGACCTCCTGGGAGTACCAGGTGCTGTAAGCTTTTGGGTTTTCTTCACTACTTATCTAAGACGCTGGCCATTAGGGTGGCTGATCTGTAAATAGCCTGATGTTTGCAGCTGCCCTCGCTTACGGCCATACTACCCTGGGAGCGCCCGATATCGTCTGATCTCGGAAGCTAAGCAGGGTTGGGCCTGGTTAGTACTTGGATGGGAGACCTCCTGGGAATACCAGGTGCTGTAAGCTTTTGGGTTTTCTTCACTACTTATCTTATACACTAGCCTTTAGGGTGGCTGATTCTTAAATAGGCCGCTCTTTGAAGCAACCCTCCCTTACGGCCATACCACCCTGGGAGCGCCCGGTCTCATCTGATCTCGGAAGATAAGCAGGTTAGCGCCTGGTTAGTATTTGGATGGGAGACCTCCTGGGAATACCAGGTGCTGTAAGCTTTTGGGTTTTCTTCACTACTTATCTTATACACTAGCCTTTAGGGTGGCTGATTCTTAAATAGGCCGCTCTTTGAAACAGCCCTCGCTTGCGGCCATACCACCCTGGTAGCGCCCGATCTTGTCTGATCTCGGAAGCTAAACAGGGGCGGGCCTGGTTAGTACTTGGATGGGTGACCTCCTGGGAATACCAGGTGCTGTAAGCTTTTGGGTTTTCTTCACTACTTATCTTATATACTGGCCTTTAGGGTGGCTAATTCTTAAATAGCACGCTGTTTGAAACCACCCTCGCTTACGGCCATACCACCCTGGGAGCGTCTGATCTCGGAAGCTAAGCAGGGTCGGGCCTGGTAAGTACTTGGATGGGAGACCTCCTGGGTGTACCAGGTGCTGTAAGCTTTTGGGTTTTCTTCACTACTTATCTAAGACGCTGGCCATTAGGGTGGCTGATCTTTAAATAGCCCGATGTTTGCAGCTGCCATCGCTTACGGCCATACCACCCTGGGAGCGCCCGATATCGTCTGATCTCGGAAGCTAAGCAGGGTCGGGCCTGGTTAGTACTTGGTTGGGAGACCTCCTGGGAATACCAGGTGCTGTAAGCTTTTGGGTTTTCTTCACTACTTATCTTATACACTAGCCTTTAGGGTGGCTGATTCTTAAATAGGCCGCTCTTTGAAGCAACCCTCGCTTACGGCCATACCACCCTGGGAGCGCCCGGTCTCGTCTGATATCGGAAGGTAAGCAGGTTAGCGCCTGGTTAGTATTTGGATGGGAGACCTCCTGGGAATACCAGGTGCTTTTGGGTTTTCTTCACTACTTATCTTATATACTGGCTTTAGGGTGGCTGATTCTTAAATAGGCCGCTCTTTGAAACAGCCCTCGCTTACGGCCATACCACCCTGAGGGCGATAGAGAGCTACAGGAAGTGTTGGCTGCAATTGGGAGAGGAAGGCTCTCCTCCATTTTGTATTTTTTTGTGTTTGTGTTTGTTTGTGAGCTTTTTTGGACTTAATTTTGTTTTGTGTGTGGGTTGTCAGTTTTTAAACCACCTAACAGCAGCATTTTTGCTGGCTGGAGGGTGGTTAACCCTTTTATTTTTATTTTTTTTTTCGCTTTTTTTTTATTTATTTATTTATTTTTATTTTTTCAATGGGCTTTTTTCAATGGACGGATTAATGGCAAACGACACTGGACTGGCACGAGGAACATGCAAGGTAAACGACACTGGACTGGCACGAGGAACACGCAAGGCAAACGACACTGGAACGGCAGAAGGAACACGCATGGCAAACGACACTGGAACGGCAGGAGGAACACGCATGGCAAACGACACTGGATTGGAAAAACGAATACGAGCTAGAAATGGAGAAAACCAAGAAGTAAGCAAAAAGTCTGTTGAACGAAAATATTTAAAAGAAGCAACATTGATTGTAAATGTAGAGAATGTGATTGAGGTGAGAGTGGAGGACATTATTAAAGCTCTAACAGAACAATGTGGACATGGCAAAATTTTAGCACTAAGCCCAAGACAAGGGAAAGAATACGAGCTAACAATGGAAGAAGAAGAAACGTGTGACAAACTAATTGATGGACTAAGAATAAAAGGAGTGGACTGTGGAGTTAAAAATCTACAAAACAGAGACTATGTGGTTTCCTTCATGCACCTGCCCGTCTACCTGGATGACAAAGAAATTTTAGGAAAATTGGAGGGATGGGGAGTTGATCCCATTACAAAAGTTAGAAGAAGAAGATACCCGGGCACTGACATTGAAGACGGAACAAGGTTCCTAAAGGTGAGGTTCCCCAAGGAAGTGGCATCGCTGCCATACAGCACAAGGCTAGAAACAGCCGAAGGGCTGCAGTATTTCCGTGTGATGCACAGTCATCAGGTGAAGACCTGTAGGCTGTGCATGAGCCCGGATCACCTGCTAAAGGAATGCCCAAAGTTCGTGTGCTACAAATGTGAGGAGAGGGGACATTATGCACGAGATTGCAATGCTGTCAGGTGCCCGGGGTGTCAGGAAGTTTTAAATAAATGTGAATGCTGGATGGAGGAAGAGGAAGGAGGAAGGGAAGAACGGGTGGACGGACAGGTGCAGGAAGGAAACAACGAGGAGGAAGGACAAACTGATGAAGAACAAGAGGAAGAAGGACTACAACAAAAACAAATTGAAGGGGGAACGAGCAACAGAGAGGAAGGGGCAAGAGAAAAGGACAAAATTAATAAAAATGAACAAACAATGGAGCAGGACACTCAATGGACAGAAATGGAGATATCGGACAGTTTTAATACTTTTCAGGGTGATGTGGAGAGAGATGGACAAGGAGGGATGGATCAAAATGAAGAAATGGATCGGGAAGAAAAAATAAAGATGGACAACATGGTCAAAGACGGAGGGGGGAAAGGACAAATAAGAAGGAGAGCTTTGAAGGTAAAACCAAATTTGGAAAGTGCAAGAAAAAAGATTATGATTAATAAGTTTGATGTGTTAAGGGGCCTGGAGGGAGAAAATGATGAATAATGATTTTTATGTATCTATTTTTCCTTTTTTTAATGGTTTTAAGTTGTGTTACTTTTAATGCAAGGGGTCTGATGGACATGAGGAAATTTGAAAAAGTAAAAGAAAAATGTAAAGGGGAAGACATTATTGCATTACAAGAAACGAACTGGAGAGAAAATAGGATGAATGATTATAAAAAGACATGGGATGGAAGTATTTTATATAATAACGGAGATGGGAGGTTGGGAGGAGGTGTGGCTTTTTTAATGAAGGATGATGTTTTTAAAGTGAGTAAAATTTTGTATAAGGAAATGTATGGTAGTTGAGACCAAATATGAAGGAAGAGATTTGATTTTAGTAAATGTACATGCACCAGTGGAGGAGAAGGAAAAGAAAGAGATTTTTAATGTTTTAAGAAACATTGTAAAGAAGTATAAAGAAATAATAATGATGGGGGATTTTAATACAGTTTTTAGTAAACAAGAAAAAAAGAGAGGGAAAGCTAAAGTGATAAAAGAAATAAGAGGGAAAAATGGAGAAATTGTAGAAGGGAATAAAAAGATATTAGAAGAAATAAGGAATTTTTATGAGGATCTGTTTAGTGTGAGGGGGGTAAAAGAGGAGGAAAAAAATGAACTGTTGAATAAGATAAAGGCAAAAGTAAGAGAGGAAGATAAAAAAGAATGTGACCAAGAAATTAGAGAAGAAGAGATTGAAAGAGCAATAAATCAACTGAATAAAAGGAAAAGTCCAGGAATAGATGCTTTGGGAACTGAATTTTATGTATGTTTTAAAGGAGTTTTAACAAAGATTTTAAATGTGGTTTTTAAAGAAATTTTTGAAAAAGAAGAAATTAATGAAAGAACGAGGATAGGGTTAATGAAACTGATATATAAAAAGAAGGGAGAAAAAGTAGATTTAAAAAACTACAGACCAATCACGATGTTGAATACGGATCTCAAGATTTTAGCGAAGGTTTTAGCAAACAGGCTAAAAGAAGTAATGCCAAGTATAATTACAACAAATCAAGCATATGGGGTAAAAGGGAGAGATATAGCCGATATAACTATGGGTATAAGGGACACTATATTGTACATGAAAGAAAAAAATGAAGAAGGATATATAATTAGTCTGGATTTCGAGAAAGCTTTTGATAGGGTTGAGCACGGGTATTTATTTGAGGTTTTAAGGAGTTTTGGTTTTGGGGAGAATTTTATTAAATGGATTGAGATTTTATATAAGGGTGCACTAACTAAGATTAAATGTAACGGGGTTTTTAACGGATTGTTTTAAAATAACACGGTCAATAAGACAGGGATGTCCGCTCTCAGCGTTATTGTATTCACTTGTTTCTGAACCTTTGGGACTGGCTATAAAACAAAACGAAAGAATAAGAGGGATAGAAATTGAGGGAAATAAGGCTGAGGGGTTGTTTTTCAATATGCTGATGATACAACGATAGTTGTCAAGGAAAAGAAGAGTGTTAAAGAATTTATGAAGGTTGTAAAAGATTATTGTAGTGGGTCTGGAAGTAAAATAAATGAAGATAAAATGGTATATATGAGATTTGGAAAAGCTATGGTTTTAATGGATTGTTTTAATTTTAAGGAAGTAGAAGAAATGAGGATTCTAGGAGTCTTAATGGGGAGGAATGAGAGGAAAGTGAGAGATGAAATGTGGGAGCAACTAATAACAGATATAGAGAGAAGGTTAAATTTTTGGAAACTGAGAAATTTAAACTTGAAGGGGAAGGTTTTAATATTGAATGTTTTAATGGTTTCCAAACTTTGGTATGTTTTATATGTCTCCGAAATGCCGTTATGGGCAGAACAGAGGTTGAAGAAATGTTTTCTTGACTTTTTATGGGAGGGGAAACCAGCTAGGATTGCACATAACATGATTTTAGGGGCGGTAGAGAAGGGGGGCTTGTGGAACAGCGAAAAAATGCTCTGAGAGTGAAAATTGTTAAGAAATACCTGCAACAAGACAACAAAACTGAGTGGAAAAAAACAATGGAATTCTTTTTAAACAAATGTGGGGATTTTAATATGGGGGATGGAATTCTATGGATGAAAACAAAAATTTGGATGACAGAAGGATTACCTGGTTTTTATAGAGAAATTTTTAGTGCCTGGGGAAAATTTTTAACGACAATCGAGTGTGATCCGCATGGAAGAGAAAACATTTTAAATCAACCTCTGTTCCTAAATAACAAAATTTTGAAACAAGGGAAAGAAATGTTTTTTAAAAAATGGATGGAAGTGGGGATAACAAGAGTGAGAGATGTTTTGTATGAGTTTAAAGAGGGGTTTTTACCGACACAATATATTGTAGATGCAATGGAAATGGCAAAGGAAGAATACAGTAAACAAGAAATAACAAACAAATATGAAGCCATCAAGAATGCAATACCAAAAGAGTGGATTAAAAGAATAGAGTGCATGGAAGAAGAGCCAAAAGAGAGAAACATTTATGTGAAACTGGGGGAAAATTTGTGTGATTTTAAAGAATGTACTGTTAAAAAAATGTATTGTGTGTTTAGAGATGGTGTAAAATTCATACATGATTTATGAAAATGATATCCATCTAAAATACATGATTTATGAAAATGTCCATCTGAAATGCATGATTTATAAAAATGTCCATCTGAAATGCATGATTTATAAAAATGTCCATCTGAAATGCATGATTTATGAAAATGTCCATCTGAAATGCATGATTTATAAAAATGTCCATCTGAAATGCATGATTTATGAAAATGTCCATCTGAAATGCATGATTTATGAAAATGATTTCCATATGAAATAGATGATAGATGAAATGCATGATTTATGAAAATGTCCATCTGAAATGCATGATTTATAAAAATGTCCATCTGAAATGCATGATTTATGAAAATGATTTCCATGTGAAATACATGATTTATGAAAATGTCCATCTGAAATACATGATTTTTGAAAATAATGTCCATCTGAAATACAGGATTTATGAAAACAATTTATGAAAATGTCCATCTGAAATGCATGATTTGTGAAAACGATTTATGAAAATGTCCATCTGAAATACATGATTTATGAAAATGATGTCCATCTGAAATACATGATTTGTGAAAACGATTTATGAAAATGTCCATCTGAAATACATGATTTATAAAAATGATGTCCATCTGAAATACATGATTTATGAAAACTATTTATTAAAATGTCCATCTGAAATACATGATTTATGAAAATGATATCCATCTAAAATACATGATTTATGAAAATGTCCAACGGAAATACATGATTTATGAAAACTATTTATTAAAATGTCCATCTGAAATACATGATTTATGAAAATGATATCCATCTAAAATACATGATTTATGAAAATGTCCAACTGAAATGCATGATTTATGAAAATGTCCTTCTGAAATGAATGACTTATGAAAATGTCCATCTGAAATGCATGATTTATAAAAATGTCCATCTGAAATGCATGATTTATGAAAATGTCCATCTGAAATGCATGATTTATGAAAATGTCCATCTGAAATGCATGATTTATGAAAATGTCCATCTGAAATGCATGATTTATAAAAATGTCCATCTGAAATGCATGATTTATGAAAATGTCCATCTGAAATGCATGATTTATAAAAATGTCCATCTGAAATGCATGATTTATGAAAATGATTTCCATATGAAATAGATGATAGATGAAAATGCCCATCTGAAATGCATGATTTATGAAAATGATTTCCATATGAAATACATGATTTATGAAAATGTTTTCCATCTGAAATACATGATTTATGAAAATGTCCATCTGAAATACATGATTTATGAAAATGTCCATCTGAAATTCATGATTTATGAAAATGATTTCCATCTGAAATACATGATTTATGAAAATGACGTCCATCTGAAATACAGGATTTATGAAAACAATTTATGAAAATGTCCATCTGAAATAGATGATTTATGAAAATGTCCATCTGAAATACATGATTTATGAAAATGTCCATCTGAAATTCATGATTTATGAAAATGATTTCCATCTGAAATACAAGATTTATGAAAATGACGTCCATCTGAAATACAGGATTTATGAAAACAATTTATGAAAATGTCCATCTGAAATAGATGATTTATGAAAATGCCCATCTGAAATGCATGATTTATGAAAATGATTTCCATGTGAAATACATGATTTATGAAAATGTTTTCCATCTGAAATACAGGATTTATGAAAATGTCCATCTGAAATACAGGATTTATGAAAATGTCCATCTGAAATACATGATTTATAAAAATGATGTCCATCTGAAATACATGATTTATGAAAACTATTTATTAAAATGTCCATCTGAAATACATGATTTATGAAAATGATATCCATCTAAAATACATGATTTATGAAAATGTCCAACTGAAATGCATGATTTATGAAAATGTCCTTCTGAAATGAATGACTTATGAAAATGTCCATCTGAAACGCATGATTTATAAAAATGTCCATCTGAAATGCATGATTTATGAAAATGTCCATCTGAAATGCATGATTTATGAAAATGTCCATCTGAAATGCATGATTTATGAAAAAGTCCATCTGAAATGCATGATTTATAAAAATGTCCATCTGAAATGCATGATTTATGAAAATGTCCATCTGAAATGCATGATTTATGAAAATGTCCATCTGAAATGCATGATTTATGAAAATGATTTCCATATGAAATAGATGATAGATGAAAATGCCCATCTGAAATGCATGATTTATGAAAATGATTTCCATGTGAAATACATGATTTATGAAAATGTTTTCCATCTGAAATACATGATTTATGAAAATGTCCATCTGAAATACATGATTTATGAAAATGTCCATCTGAAATTCATGATTTATGAAAATGATTTCCATCTGAAATACATGATTTATGAAAATGACGTCCATCTGAAATACAGGATTTATGAAAACAATTTATGAAAATGTCCATTTGAAATAGATGATTTATGAAAATGATTTCCATCTGAAATACATGATTTATGAAAATGTCCATCTGAAATTCATGATTTATGAAAATGATTTCCATCTGAAATACATGATTTATGAAAATGACGTCCATCTGAAATACAGGATTTATGAAAACAATTTATGAAAATGTCCATCTGAAATAGATGATTTATGAAAATGCCCATCTGAAATGCATGATTTATGAAAATGATTTCCATGTGAAATACATGATTTATGAAAATGTTTTCCATCTGAAATACAGGATTTATGAAAATGTCCATCTGAAATACAGGATTTATGAAAATGTCCATCTGAAATACATGATTTATAAAAATGATGTCCATCTGAAATACATGATTTATGAAAACTATTTATTAAAATGTCCATCTGAAATACATGATTTATGAAAATGATATCCATCTAAAATACATGATTTATGAAAATGTCCATCTGAAATGCATGATTTATGAAAATGATTTCCATGTGAAATACATGATTTATAAAAATGTCCATCTGAAATGCATGATTTATGAAAATGTCCATCTGAAATGCATGATTTATAAAAATGTCCATCTGAAATGCAAGATTTATGAAAATGTCCATCTGAAATGCATGATTTATGAAAATGATTTCCATATAAAATAGATGATAGATGAAAATGCCCATCTGAAATGCATGATTTATGAAAATGTCCATCTGAAATACATGATTTATGAAAATGTCCATCTGAAATTCATGATTTATGAAAATGATTTCCATCTGAAATACATGATTTATGAAAATGACGTCCATCTGAAATACAGGATTTATGAAAACAATTTATGAAAATGTCAATCTGAAATAGATGATTTATGAAAATGTCCATCTGAAATACATGATTTATGAAAATGTCCATCTGAAATTCATGATTTATGAAAATGATTTCCATCTGAAATACATGATTTATGAAAATGACGTCCATCTGAAATACAGGATTTATGAAAACAATTTATGAAAATGTCCATCTGAAATAGATGATTTATGAAAATGCCCATCTGAAATGCATGATTTATGAAAATGATTTCCATGTGAAATACATGATTTATGAAAATGTTTTCCATCTGAAATACAGGATTTATGAAAATGTCCATCTGAAATACAGGATTTATGAAAATGTCCATCTGAAATACATGATTTATGAAAACTATTTATTAAAATGTCCATCTGAAATACATGATTTATGAAAATGATATCCATCTAAAATACATGATTTATGAAAATGTCCTTCTGAAATGCATGATTTATGAAAATGATTTCCATGTGAAATAGATGATTTATGAAAATGTCCATCTGAAATGCATGATTTATGAAAATGTCCATCTGAAATGCATGATTTATAAAAATGTCCATCTGAAATGCATGATTTATGAAAATGTCCATCTGAAATGCATGATTTATGAAAATGATTTCCATATGAAATAGATGATTGATGAAAATGCCCATCTGAAATGCATGATTTATGAAAATGATTTCCATGTGAAATACATGATTTATGAAAATGTCCATCTGAAATACATGATTTTTGAAAATAATGTCCATCTGAAATGCAGGATTTATGAAAACAATTTATGAAAATGTCCATCTGAAATGCATGATTTGTCAAAACGATTTATGAAAATGTCCATCTGAAATACACGATTTATGAAAATGATGTCCATCTGAAATACATGATTTGTGAAAACGATTTATGAAAATGTCCATCTGAAATGCATGATTTGTGAAAACGATTTATGAAAATGTCCATCTGAAATACATGATTTATGAAAATGATGTCCATCTGAAATACATGATTTGTGAAAACGATTTATGAAAATGTCCATCTGAAATACATGATTTATAAAAATGATGTCCATCTGAAATACATGATTTATGAAAACTATTTATTAAAATGTCCATCTGAAATACATGATTTATGAAAATGATATCCATCTAAAATACATGATTTATGAAAATGTCCAACTGAAATACATGATTTATGAAAACTATTTATTAAAATGTCCATCTGAAATACATGATTTATGAAAATGATATCCATCTAAAATACATGATTTATGAAAATGTCCATCTGAAATGCATGATTTATGAAAATGTCCTTCTGAAATACATGATTTATGAAAATGTCCATCTGAAATACATGATTTATGAAAATGATTTCCATCTGAAATACATTTATGAAAATGTCCATCTGAAATGCATGATTTATGAATGTCTATCTGAAATGCATGATTTATAAAAATGTCCATCTGAAATGCATGATTTATAAAAATGTCCATCTGAAATGCATGATTTATGAAAATGTCCATCTGAAATGCATGATTTATAAAAATGTCCATCTGAAATGCATGATTTATGAAAATGTCCATCTGAAATGCATGATTTATGAAAATGTCCATCTGAAATGCATGATTTATAAAAATGTCCATCTGAAATGCATGATTTATAAAAATGTCCATCTGAAATGCATGATTTATGAAAATGATTTCCATATGAAATAGATGATAGATGAAAATGCCCATCTGAAATGCATGATTTATGAAAATTATTTCTATGTGAAATACATGATTTATGAAAATGTTTTCCATCTGAAATACATGATTTATGAAAATGTCCATCTGAAATACATGATTTATGAAAATGTCCATCTGAAATTCATGATTTATGAAAATGATTTCCATCTGAAATACATGATTTATGAAAATGACGTCCATCTGAAATACAGGATTTATGAAAACAATTTATGAAAATGTCCATCTGAAATAGATGATTTATGAAAATGTCCATCTGAAATACATGATTTATGAAAATGTCCATCTGAAATTCATGATTTATGAAAATGATTTCCATCTGAAATACATGATTTATGAAAATGACGTCCATCTGAAATACAGGATTTATGAAAACAATTTGTGAAAATGTCCATCTGAAATAGATGATTTATGAAAATGCCCATCTGAAATGCATGATTTATGAAAATGATTTCCATGTGAAATACATGATTTATGAAAATGTTTTCCATCTGAAATACAGGATTTATGAAAATGTCCATCTGAAATACAGGATTTATGAAAATGTCCATCTGAAATACAGAATTTATGAAAACTATTTATGAAAATGTCCATCTGAAATACAGGATTTAGGAAAATGTCCATCTGAAATACATGATTTATGAATATGTCCATCTGAAATACATGATTTTTGAAAATGATTTATGAATATGTCCATCTAAAATACATGATTTATGAAAATGTCCATCTGAAAAGCATAATTTATGAAAATGATGTCCATATGATATACAGGATTTATGAAAACTATTTTTGAAAATGTCCATCTGAAATACATGATTTATGAAAATGTCCATCTGAAATGCATGATTTATGAAAATGTCCATCTGAAATGCATGATTTATGAAAATGTCCATCTGAAATGCAGGATTTATGAAAATGGCCATCTGAAATGCATGATTTATGAAACTATTTATGAAAATGTCCATCTGAAATACATGATTTAAGGATACGATTTATGAAAATGTCCATCTGAAATACATGATTTATAAAAACAATTTATGAAAATGTCCATCTGAAATACATGAGTTTTGAAAAATATTTATGAAAATGTCCATCTGAAATACAGGATTTATGAAAACAATTTATGAAAATGTCCATCTGAAATAGATGATTTATGAAAATGTCCATCTGAAATAGATGATTTATGAAAATGCTCATCTGAAATACAGGATTTATGAAAATGATTTCCATGTGAAATACATGATTTATGAAAATGTCCATCTGAAATACAGGATTTATGAAAACTATTTATGAAAATGTCCATCTGAAATACAGGATTTAGGAAAATGTCCATCTGAAATGCATGATTTATGAAAATGGCCATCTGAAATGCATGATTTATGAAACCTTTTATGAAAATGTCCATCTGAAATACAGGATTTATGAAAATGTCCATCTGAAATACATGATTTATGAAAATGTCCATCTGAAATGCATGATTTATGAAAATGATGTCCATCTGAAATACATGATTTATGAAAACTATTTATGAAATTGTCCATCTGAAATACATGATTTATAAAAATGATGTCCATCTGAAATGCATGATTTATGAAAATGATTTCCATATGAAATATATGATAGATGAAAATGCCCATCTGAAATGCATGATTTATGAAAATGATTTCTATGTGAAATACATGATTTATGAAAATGTTTTCCATCTGAAATACATGATTTATGAAAATGTCCATCTGAAATACATGATTTATGAAAATGTCCATCTGAAATTCATGATTTATGAAAATGATTTCCATCTGAAATACATGATTTATGAAAATGACGTCCATCTGAAATACAGGATTTATGAAAACAATTTATGAAAATGTCCATCTGAAATAGATGATTTATGAAAATGTCCATCTGAAATACATGATTTATGAAAATGTCCATCTGAAATTCATGATTTATGAAAATGATTTCCATCTGAAATACATGATTTATGAAAATGACGTCCATCTGAAATACAGGATTTATGAAAACAATTTGTGAAAATGTCCATCTGAAATAGATGATTTATGAAAATGATGTCCATATGAAATACAGGATTTATGAAAACTATTTTTGAAAATGTCCATCTGAAATACATGATTTATGAAAATGTCCATCTGAAATGCATGATTTATGAAAATGTCCATCTGAAATGCATGATTTATGAAAATGTCCATCTGAAATGCATGATTTATGAAAATGGCCATCTGAAATGCATGATTTATGAAACTATTTATGAAAATGGCCATCTGAAATACATGATTTATGGATACGATTTATGAAAATGTCCATCTGAAATACATGATTTATAAAAACAATTTATGAAAATGTCCATCTGAAATACAGGAGTTTTGAAAAATATTTATGAAAATGTCCATCTGAAATACAGGATTTATGAAAACAATTTATGAAAATGTCCATCTGAAATAGATGATTTATGAAAATGTCCATCTGAAATAGATGATTTATGAAAATGTCCAACTGAAATGCATGATTTATGAAAATCTCCTTCTGAAATGAATGACTTATGAAAATGTCCATCTGAAATGCATGATTTATAAAAATGTCCATCTGAAATGCATGATTTATGAAAATGATTTCCATCTGAAATACATGATTTATGAAAATGACGTCCATCTGAAATACAGGATTTATGAAAAAAATTTATGAAAATGTCCATCTGAAATAGTTGATTTATGAAAATGTCCATCTGAAATACATGATTTATGAAAATGTCCATCTGAAATTCATGATTTATGAAAATGATTTCCATCTGAAATACATGATTTATGAAAATGACGTCCATCTGAAATACAGGATTTATGAAAACAATTTGTGAAAATGTCCATCTGAAATAGATGATTTATGAAAATGCCCATCTGAAATGCATGATTTATGAAAATGATTTCCATGTGAAATACATGATTTATGAAAATGTTTTCCATCTGAAATACAGGATTTATGAAAATGTCCATCTGAAATACAGGATTTATGAAAATGTCCATCTGAAATACAGAATTTATGAAAACTATTTATGAAAATGTCCATCTGAAATACAGGATTTAGGAAAATGTCCATCTGAAATACATGATTTATGAATATGTCCATCTGAAATACATGATTTTTGAAAATGATTTATGAATATGTCCATCTAAAATACATGATTTATGAAAATGTCCATCTGAAAAGCATAATTTATGAAAATGATGTCCATATGATATACAGGATTTATGAAAACTATTTTTGAAAATGTCCATCTGAAATACATGATTTATGAAAATGTCCATCTGAAATGCATGATTTATGAAAATGTCCATCTGAAATGCATGATTTATGAAAATGTCCATCTGAAATGCAGGATTTATGAAAATGGCCATCTGAAATGCATGATTTATGAAACTATTTATGAAAATGTCCATCTGAAATACATGATTTAAGGATACGATTTATGAAAATGTCCATCTGAAATACATGATTTATAAAAACAATTTATGAAAATGTCCATCTGAAATACATGAGTTTTGAAAAATATTTATGAAAATGTCCATCTGAAATACAGGATTTATGAAAACAATTTATGAAAATGTCCATCTGAAATAGATGATTTATGAAAATGTCCATCTGAAATAGATGATTTATGAAAATGCTCATCTGAAATACAGGATTTATGAAAATGATTTCCATGTGAAATACATGATTTATGAAAATGTCCATCTGAAATACAGGATTTATGAAAACTATTTATGAAAATGTCCATCTGAAATACAGGATTTAGGAAAATGTCCATCTGAAATGCATGATTTATGAAAATGGCCATCTGAAATGCATGATTTATGAAACCTTTTATGAAAATGTCCATCTGAAATACAGGATTTATGAAAATGTCCATCTGAAATACATGATTTATGAAAATGTCCATCTGAAATGCATGATTTATGAAAATGATGTCCATCTGAAATACATGATTTATGAAAACTATTTATGAAATTGTCCATCTGAAATACATGATTTATAAAAATGATGTCCATCTGAAATGCATGATTTATGAAAATGATTTCCATATGAAATATATGATAGATGAAAATGCCCATCTGAAATGCATGATTTATGAAAATGATTTCTATGTGAAATACATGATTTATGAAAATGTTTTCCATCTGAAATACATGATTTATGAAAATGTCCATCTGAAATACATGATTTATGAAAATGTCCATCTGAAATTCATGATTTATGAAAATGATTTCCATCTGAAATACATGATTTATGAAAATGACGTCCATCTGAAATACAGGATTTATGAAAACAATTTATGAAAATGTCCATCTGAAATAGATGATTTATGAAAATGTCCATCTGAAATACATGATTTATGAAAATGTCCATCTGAAATTCATGATTTATGAAAATGATTTCCATCTGAAATACATGATTTATGAAAATGACGTCCATCTGAAATACAGGATTTATGAAAACAATTTGTGAAAATGTCCATCTGAAATAGATGATTTATGAAAATGATGTCCATATGAAATACAGGATTTATGAAAACTATTTTTGAAAATGTCCATCTGAAATACATGATTTATGAAAATGTCCATCTGAAATGCATGATTTATGAAAATGTCCATCTGAAATGCATGATTTATGAAAATGTCCATCTGAAATGCATGATTTATGAAAATGGCCATCTGAAATGCATGATTTATGAAACTATTTATGAAAATGTCCATCTGAAATACATGATTTATGGATACGATTTATGAAAATGTCCATCTGAAATACATGATTTATAAAAACAATTTATGAAAATGTCCATCTGAAATACAGGAGTTTTGAAAAATATTTATGAAAATGTCCATCTGAAATACAGGATTTATGAAAACAATTTATGAAAATGTCCATCTGAAATAGATGATTTATGAAAATGTCCATCTGAAATAGATGATTTATGAAAATGTCCAACTGAAATGCATGATTTATGAAAATCTCCTTCTGAAATGAATGACTTATGAAAATGTCCATCTGAAATGCATGATTTATAAAAATGTCCATCTGAAATGCATGATTTATGAAAATGTCCATCTGAAATGCATGATTTATGAAAATGTCCATCTGAAATGCATGATTTATGAAAATGTCCATCTGAAATGCATGATTTATAAAAATGTCCATCTGAAATGCATGATTTATGAAAATGTCCATCTGAAATGCATGATTTATAAAAATGTCCATCTGAAATGCATGATTTATGAAAATGATTTCCATATGAAATAGATGATTTATGAAAATGTTTTCCATCTGAAATACATGATTTATGAAAATGTCCATCTGAAATACATGATTTATGAAAATGTCCATCTGAAATTCATGATTTATGAAAATGATTTCCATCTGAAATACATGATTTATGAAAATGACGTCCATCTGAAATACAGGATTTATGAAAACAATTTATGAAAATGTCCATCTGAAATAGATGATTTATGAAAATGTCCATCTGAAATTCATGATTTATGAAAATGATTTCCATCTGAAATACAAGATTTATGAAAATGACGTCCATCTGAAATACAGGATTTATGAAAACAATTTATGAAAATGTCCATCTGAAATAGATGATTTATGAAAATGCCCATCTGAAATGCATGATTTATGAAAATGATTTCCATGTGAAATACATGATTTATGAAAATGTTTTCCATCTGAAATACAGGATTTATGAAAATGTCCATCTGAAATACAGGATTTATGAAAATGTCCATCTGAAATACATGATTTATAAAAATGATGTCCATCTGAAATACATGATTTATGAAAACTATTTATTAAAATGTCCATCTGAAATACATGATTTATGAAAATGATATCCATCTAAAATACATGATTTATGAAAATGTCCATCTGAAATGCATGATTTATGAAAATGATTTCCATGTGAAATACATGATTTATAAAAATGTCCATCTGAAATGCATGATTTATGAAAATGTCCATCTGAAATGCATGATTTATAAAAATGTCCATCTGAAATGCAAGATTTATGAAAATGTCCATCTGAAATGCATGATTTATGAAAATGATTTCCATATAAAATAGATGATAGATGAAAATGCCCATCTGAAATGCATGATTTATGAAAATGTCCATCTGAAATACATGATTTATGAAAATGTCCATCTGAAATTCATGATTTATGAAAATGATTTCCATCTGAAATACATGATTTATGAAAATGACGTCCATCTGAAATACAGGATTTATGAAAACAATTTATGAAAATGTCAATCTGAAATAGATGATTTATGAAAATGTCCATCTGAAATACATGATTTATGAAAATGTCCATCTGAAATTCATGATTTATGAAAATGATTTCCATCTGAAATACATGATTTATGAAAATGACGTCCATCTGAAATACAGGATTTATGAAAACAATTTATGAAAATGTCCATCTGAAATAGATGATTTATGAAAATGCCCATCTGAAATGCATGATTTATGAAAATGATTTCCATGTGAAATACATGATTTATGAAAATGTTTTCCATCTGAAATACAGGATTTATGAAAATGTCCATCTGAAATACAGGATTTATGAAAATGTCCATCTGAAATACATGATTTATGAAAACTATTTATTAAAATGTCCATCTGAAATACATGATTTATGAAAATGATATCCATCTAAAATACATGATTTATGAAAATGTCCATCTGAAATGCATGATTTATGAAAATGATTTCCATGTGAAATACATGATTTATAAAAATGTCCATCTGAAATGCATGATTTATGAAAATGTCCATCTGAAATGCATGATTTATAAAAATGTCCATCTGAAATGCATGATTTATGAAAATGTCCATCTGAAATGCATGATTTATGAAAATGATTTCCATATAAAATAGATGATTGATGAAAATGCCCATCTGAAATGCATGATTTATGAAAATGATTTCCATGTGAAATACATGATTTATGAAAATGTCCATCTGAAATACATGATTTTTGAAAATAATGTCCATCTGAAATGCAGGATTTATGAAAACATTTTATGAAAATGTCCATCTGAAATGCATGATTTGTGAAAACGATTTATGAAAATGTCCATCTGAAATACATGATTTATGAAAATGATGTCCATCTGAAATACATGATTTGTGAAAACGATTTATGAAAATGTCCATCTGAAATGCATGATTTGTGAAAACGATTTATGAAAATGTCCATCTGAAATACATGATTTATAAAAATGATGTCCATCTGAAATACATTATTTATGAAAACTATTTATTAAAATGTCCATCTGAAATACATGATTTATGAAAATGATATCCATCTAAAATACATGATTTATGAAAATGTCCAACTGAAATACATGATTTATGAAAACTATTTATTAAAATGTCCATCTGAAATACATGATTTATGAAAATGATATCCATCTAAAATACATGATTTATGAAAATGTCCAACTGAAATGCATGATTTATGAAAATGTCCTTCTGAAATACATGATTTATGAAAATGTCCATCTGAAATACATGATTTATGAAAATGATTTCCATCTGAAATACATTTATGAAAATGTCCATCTGAAATGCATGATTTATGAATGTCTATCTGAAATGCATGATTTATAAAAATGTCCATCTGAAATGCATGATTTATAAAAATGTCCATCTGAAATGCATGATTTATGAAAATGTCCATCTGAAATGCATGATTTATAAAAATGTCCATCTGAAATGCATGATTTATGAAAATGTCCATCTGAAATGCATGATTTATGAAAATGTCCATCTGAAATGCATGATTTATAAAAATGTCCATCTGAAATGCATGATTTATAAAAATGTCCATCTGAAATGCATGATTTATAAAAATGTCCATCTGAAATGCATGATTTATGAAAATGATTTCCATATGAAATAGATGATAGATGAAAATGCCCATCTGAAATGCATGATTTATGAAAATTATTTCTATGTGAAATACATGATTTATGAAAATGTTTTCCATCTGAAATACATGATTTATGAAAATGTCCATCTGAAATACATGATTTATGAAAATGTCCATCTGAAATTCATGATTTATGAAAATGATTTCCATCTGAAATACATGATTTATGAAAATGACGTCCATCTGAAATACAGGATTTATGAAAACAATTTATGAAAATGTCCATCTGAAATAGATGATTTATGAAAATGTCCATCTGAAATACATGATTTATGAAAATGTCCATCTGAAATTCATGATTTATGAAAATGATTTCCATCTGAAATACATGATTTATGAAAATGACGTCCATCTGAAATACAGGATTTATGAAAACAATTTGTGAAAATGTCCATCTGAAATAGATGATTTATGAAAATGCCCATCTGAAATGCATGATTTATGAAAATGATTTCCATGTGAAATACATGATTTATGAAAATGTTTTCCATCTGAAATACAGGATTTATGAAAATGTCCATCTGAAATACAGGATTTATGAAAATGTCCATCTGAAATACAGAATTTATGAAAACTATTTATGAAAATGTCCATCTGAAATACAGGATTTAGGAAAATGTCCATCTGAAATACATGATTTATGAATATGTCCATCTGAAATACATGATTTTTGAAAATGATTTATGAATATGTCCATCTAAAATACATGATTTATGAAAATGTCCATCTGAAAAGCATAATTTATGAAAATGATGTCCATATGATATACAGGATTTATAAAAACTATTTTTGAAAATGTCCATCTGAAATACATGATTTATGAAAATGTCCATCTGAAATGCATGATTTATGAAAATGTCCATCTGAAATGCATGATTTATGAAAATGTCCATCTGAAATGCAGGATTTATGAAAATGGCCATCTGAAATGCATGATTTATGAAACTATTTATGAAAATGTCCATCTGAAATACATGATTTAAGGATACGATTTATGAAAATGTCCATCTGAAATACATGATTTATAAAAACAATTTATGAAAATGTCCATCTGAAATACATGAGTTTTGAAAAATATTTATGAAAATGTCCATCTGAAATACAGGATTTATGAAAACAATTTATGAAAATGTCCATCTGAAATAGATGATTTATGAAAATGTCCATCTGAAATAGATGATTTATGAAAATGCTCATCTGAAATACAGGATTTATGAAAATGATTTATGAAAATGTCCATCTGAAATAGATGATTTATGAAAATGTCCATCTGAAATAGATGATTTATGAAAATGTCCATCTGAAATGCATGATTTATAAAAATGTCCATCTGAAATGCATGATTTATGAAAATGATTTCCATATGAAATAGATGATTTATGAAAATGTTTTCCATCTGAAATACATGATTTATGAAAATGTCCATCTGAAATACATGATTTATGAAAATGTCCATCTGAAATTCATGATTTATGAAAATGATTTCCATCTGAAATACATGATTTATGAAAATGACGTCCATCTGAAATACAGGATTTATGAAAACAATTTATGAAAATGTCCATCTGAAATAGATGATTTATGAAAATGTCCATCTGAAATACATGATTTATGAAAATGTCCATCTGAAATTCATGATTTATGAAAATGATTTCCATCTGAAATACAAGATTTATGAAAATGACGTCCATCTGAAATACAGGATTTATGAAAACAATTTATGAAAATGTCCATCTGAAATAGATGATTTATGAAAATGCCCATCTGAAATGCATGATTTATGAAAATGATTTCCATGTGAAATACATGATTTATGAAAATGTTTTCCATCTGAAATACAGGATTTATGAAAATGTCCATCTGAAATACAGGGTTTATGAAAATGTCCATCTGAAATACATGATTTATAAAAATGATGTCCATCTGAAATACATGATTTATGAAAACTATTTATTAAAATGTCCATCTGAAATACATGATTTATGAAAATGATATCCATCTAAAATACATGATTTATGAAAATGTCCATCTGAAATGCATGATTTATGAAAATGATTTCCATGTGAAATACATGATTTATAAAAATGTCCATCTGAAATGCATGATTTATGAAAATGTCCAACTGAAATGCATGATTTATAAAAATGTCCATCTGAAATGCAAGATTTATGAAAATGTCCATCTGAAATGCATGATTTATGAAAATGATTTCCATATAAAATAGATGATAGATGAAAATGCCCATCTGAAATGCATGATTTATGAAAATGTCCATCTGAAATACATGATTTATGAAAATGTCCATCTGAAATTCATGATTTATGAAAATGATTTCCATCTGAAATACATGATTTATGAAAATGACGTCCATCTGAAATACAGGATTTATGAAAACAATTTATGAAAATGTCAATCTGAAATAGATGATTTATGAAAATGTCCATCTGAAATACATGATTTATGAAAATCTCCATCTGAAATTCATGATTTATGAAAATGATTTCCATCTGAAATACATGATTTATGAAAATGACGTCCATCTGAAATACAGGATTTATGAAAACAATTTATGAAAATGTCCATCTGAAATAGATGATTTATGAAAATGCCCATCTGAAATGCATGATTTATGAAAATGATTTCCATGTGAAATACATGATTTATGAAAATGTTTTCCATCTGAAATACAGGATTTATGAAAATGTCCATCTGAAATACAGGATTTATGAAAATGTCCATCTGAAATACATGATTTATGAAAACTATTTATTAAAATGTCCATCTGAAATACATGATTTATGAAAATGATATCCATCTAAAATACATGATTTATGAAAATGTCCATCTGAAATGCATGATTTATGAAAATGATTTCCATGTGAAATACATGATTTATAAAAATGTCCATCTGAAATGCATGATTTATGAAAATGTCCATCTGAAATGCATGATTTATAAAAATGTCCATCTGAAATGCATGATTTATGAAAATGTCCATCTGAAATGCATGATTTATGAAAATGATTTCCATATAAAATAGATGATTGATGAAAATGCCCATCTGAAATGCATGATTTATGAAAATGATTTCCATGTGAAATACATGATTTATGAAAATGTCCATCTGAAATACATGATTTTTGAAAATAATGTCCATCTGAAATGCAGGATTTATGAAAACATTTTATGAAAATGTCCATCTGAAATGCATGATTTGTGAAAACGATTTATGAAAATGTCCATCTGAAATACATGATTTATGAAAATGATGTCCATCTGAAATACATGATTTGTGAAAACGATTTATGAAAATGTCCATCTGAAATGCATGATTTGTGAAAACGATTTATGAAAATGTCCATCTGAAATACATGATTTATAAAAATGATGTCCATCTTAAATACATTATTTATGAAAACTATTTATTAAAATGTCCATCTGAAATACATGATTTATGAAAATGATATCCATCTAAAATACATGATTTATGAAAATGTCCAACTGAAATACATGATTTATGAAAACTATTTATTAAAATGTCCATCTGAAATACATGATTTATGAAAATGATATCCATCTAAAATACATGATTTATGAAAATGTCCAACTGAAATGCATGATTTATGAAAATGTCCTTCTGAAATACATGATTTATGAAAATGTCCATCTGAAATACATGATTTATGAAAATGATTTCCATCTTAAATACATTTATGAAAATGTCCATCTGAAATGCATGATTTATGAATGTCTATCTGAAATGCATGATTTATAAAAATGTCCATCTGAAATGCATGATTTTTAAAAATGTCCATCTGAAATGCATGATTTATGAAAATGTCCATCTGAAATGCATGATTTATAAAAATGTCCATCTGAAATGCATGATTTATGAAAATGTCCATCTGAAATGCATGATTTATGAAAATGTCCATCTGAAATGCATGATTTATAAAAATGTCCATCTGAAATGCATGATTTATAAAAATGTCCATCTGAAATGCATGATTTATAAAAATGTCCATCTGAAATGCATGATTTATGAAAATGATTTCCATATGAAATAGATGATAGATGAAAATGCCCATCTGAAATGCATGATTTATGAAAATTATTTCTATGTGAAATACATGATTTATGAAAATGTTTTCCATCTGAAATACATGATTTATGAAAATGTCCATCTGAAATACATGATTTATGAAAATGTCCATCTGAAATTCATGATTTATGAAAATGATTTCCATCTGAAATACATGATTTATGAAAATGACGTCCATCTGAAATACAGGATTTATGAAAACAATTTATGAAAATGTCCATCTGAAATAGATGATTTATGAAAATGTCCATCTGAAATACATGATTTATGAAAATGTCCATCTGAAATTCATGATTTATGAAAATGATTTCCATCTGAAATACATGATTTATGAAAATGACGTCCATCTGAAATACAGGATTTATGAAAACAATTTGTGAAAATGTCCATCTGAAATAGATGATTTATGAAAATGCCCATCTGAAATGCATGATTTATGAAAATGATTTCCATGTGAAATACATGATTTATGAAAATGTTTTCCATCTGAAATACAGGATTTATGAAAATGTCCATCTGAAATACAGGATTTATGAAAATGTCCATCTGAAATACAGAATTTATGAAAACTATTTATGAAAATGTCCATCTGAAATACAGGATTTAGGAAAATGTCCATCTGAAATACATGATTTATGAATATGTCCATCTGAAATACATGATTTTTGAAAATGATTTATGAATATGTCCATCTAAAATACATGATTTATGAAAATGTCCATCTGAAATAGCATAATTTATGAAAATGATGTCCATATGAAATACAGGATTTATGAAAACTATTTTTGAAAATGTCCATCTGAAATACATGATTTATGAAAATGTCCATCTGAAATGCATGATTTATGAAAATGTCCATCTGAAATGCATGATTTATGAAAATGTCCATCTGAAATGCAGGATTTATGAAAATGGCCATCTGAAATGCATGATTTATGAAACTATTTATGAAAATGTCCATCTGAAATACATGATTTAAGGATACGATTTATGAAAATGTCCATCTGAAATACATGATTTATAAAAACAATTTATGAAAATGTCCATCTGAAATACATGAGTTTTGAAAAATATTTATGAAAATGTCCATCTGAAATACAGGATTTATGAAAACAATTTATGAAAATGTCCATCTGAAATAGATGATTTATGAAAATGTCCATCTGAAATAGATGATTTATGAAAATGCTCATCTGAAATACAGGATTTATGAAAATGATTTATGAAAATGTCCATCTGAAATAGATGATTTATGAAAATGTCCATCTGAAATAGATGATTTATGAAAATGCTCATCTGAAATACAGGATTTATGAAAATGATTTCCATGTGAAATACATGATTTATGAAAATGTCCATCTGAAATACAGGATTTATGAAAACTATTTATGAAAATGTCCATCTGAAATACAGGATTTAGGAAAATGTCCATCTGAAATGCATGATTTATGAAAATGGCCATCTGAAATGCATGATTTATGAAACCTTTTATGAAAATGTCCATCTGAAATACAGGATTTATGAAAATGTCCATCTGAAATACATGATTTATGAAAATGTCCATCTGAAATGCATGATTTATGAAAATGATGTCCATCTGAAATACATGATTTATGAAAACTATTTATGAAAATGTCCATCTGAAATACATGATTTATAAAAATGATGTCCATCTGAAATGCATGATTTATGAAAATGATTTCCATATGAAATAGATGATTTATGAAAATGCCCATCTGAAATGCATGATTTATGAAAATGATTTCCATGTGAAATACATGATTTATGAAAATGATTTCCATCTGAAATACATGATTTATGAAAATGTCCATCTGAAATACATGATTTATGAAATGTCCATCTGAAATTCATGATTTATGAAAATGATTTCCATCTGAAATACATGATTTATGAAAATGATGTCCATCTGAAATACAGGATTTATGAAAACAATTTATGAAAATGTCCATCTGAAATACATGATTTATGAAAATGTCCATCTGAAATACATGATTTATGAAAATGTCCATCTGAAATACATGATTTATGAAAATGATTTCCATCTGAAATACATGATTTATGAAAATGACGTCCATCTGAAATACAGGATTTATGAAAACAATTTGTGAAAATGTCCATCTGAAATAGATGATTTATGAAAATGATGTCCATATGAAATACAGGATTTATGAAAACTATTTTTGAAAATGTCCATCTGAAATACATGATTTATGAAAATGTCCATCTGAAATGCATGATTTATGAAATGCATGATTTATGAAAATGTCCATCTGAAATGCATGATTTATGAAAATGGCCATCTGAAATGCATGATTTATGAAACTATTTATGAAAATGTCCATCTGAAATACATGATTTATGGATACGATTTATGAAAATGTCCATCTGAAATACATGATTTATAAAAACAATTTATGAAAATGTCCATCTGAAATACAGGAGTTTTGAAAAATATTTATGAAAATGTCCATCTGAAATACAGGATTTATGAAAACAATTTATGAAAATGTCCATCTGAAATAGATGATTTATGAAAATGTCCATCTGAAATAGATGATTTATGAAAATGCTCATCTGAAATACAGGATTTATGAAAACGATTTCCATGTGAAATACATGATTTATGAAAATGTCCATCTGAAATACAGGATTTATGAAAACTATTTATGAAAATGTCCATCTGAAATACAGGATTTAGGAAAATGTCCATCTGAAATACATGATTTATGAATATGTCCATCTGAAATGCATGATTTATGAAAATGGCCATCTGAAATGCATGATTTATGAAACCTTTTATGAAAATGTCCATCTGAAATACATGATTTATGAAAACAATTTATGAAAATGTCCATCTGAAATACAGGAGTTTTGAAAAATATTCATGAATATGTCCATCTGAAATACAGGATTTATGAAAATGTCCATCTGAAATACATGATTTATGAAAATGTCCATCTGAAATACATGATTTATGGAAACTATTTATGAAATTGTCCATCTGAAATACATGATTTATAAAAATGATGTCCATCTGAAATGCATGATTTATGAAAATGTCCATCTGAAATGCATGATTTATGAAAATGTCCATCTGAAATGCATGATTTATGAAAATGGCCATCTGAAATGCATGATTTATGAAACTATTTATGAAAATGTCCATCTGAAATACATGATTTATGGATACGATTTATGAAAATGTCCATCTGAAATACAGGAGTTTTGAAAAATATTTATGAATATGTCCATCTGAAATACAGGATTTATGAAAATGTCCATCTGAAATACATGATTTATGAAAATGTCCATCTGAAATACATGATTTATGAAAACTATTTTTGAAAATGTCCATCTGAAATGCATGATTTATGAAAATGTACATCTGAAATACATGATTTATGAAAATATCCATCTGAAATACATGATTTAAGAAATTGTCCATCTGAAAGACATGATTTATAAAAATGATGTCCATCTGAAATGCATGATTTATGAAAATGTCCATCTGAAATGCATGATTTATGAAAATGTCCATCTGAAATGCATGATTTATGAATATGTCCATCTGAAATGCATGATTTATGAAAATGGCCATCTGAAATGCATGATTTATGAAACCTTTTATGAAAATGTCCATCTGAAATACAGGATTTATGAAAATGTCCATCTGAAATACATGATTTATGAAAATGTCCATCTGAAATGCATGATTTATGAAAATGATGTCCATCTGAAATACATGATTTATGAAAACTATTTATGAAATTGTCCATCTGAAATACATGATTTATAAAAATGATGTCCATCTGAAATGCATGATTTATGAAAATGATTTCCATATGAAATATATGATAGATGAAAATGCCCATCTGAAATGCATGATTTATGAAAATGATTTCTATGTGAAATACATGATTTATGAAAATGTTTTCCATCTGAAATACATGATTTATGAAAATGTCCATCTGATATACATGATTTATGAAAATGTCCATCTGAAATTCATGATTTATGAAAATGATTTCCATCTGAAATACATGATTTATGAAAATGACGTCCATCTGAAATACAGGATTTATGAAAACAATTTATGAAAATGTCCATCTGAAATAGATGATTTATGAAAATGTCCATCTGAAATACATGATTTATGAAAATGTCCATCTGAAATTCATGATTTATGAAAATGATTTCCATCTGAAATACATGATTTATGAAAATGACGTCCATCTGAAATACAGGATTTATGAAAACAATTTGTGAAAATGTCCATCTGAAATAGATGATTTATGAAAATGATGTCCATATGAAATACAGGATTTATGAAAACTATTTTTGAAAATGTCCATCTGAAATACATGATTTATGAAAATGTCCATCTGAAATGCATGATTTATGAAAATGTCCATCTGAAATGCATGATTTATGAAAATGTCCATCTGAAATGCATGATTTATGAAAATGGCCGTCTGAAATGCATGATTTATGAAACTATTTATGAAAATGTCCATCTGAAATACATGATTTATGGATACGATTTATGAAAATGTCCATCTGAAATACATGATTTATAAAAACAATTTATGAAAATGTCCATCTGAAATACAGGAGTTTTGAAAAATATTTTATGAAATGTCCATCTGAAATACAGGATTTATGAAAACAATTTATGAAAATGTCCATCTGAAATAGATGATTTATGAAAATGTCCATCTGAAATAGATGATTTATGAAAACGATTTCCATGTGAAATACATGATTTATGAAAATGTCCATCTGAAATACAGGATTTATGAAAACTATTTATGAAAATGTCCATCTGAAATACAGGATTTAGGAAAATGTCCATCTGAAATACATGATTTATGAATATGTCCATCTGAAATGCATGATTTATGAAAATGGCCATCTGAAATGCATGATTTATGAAACCTTTTATGAAAATGTCCATCTGAAATACATGATTTATGAAAACAATTTATGAAAATGTCCATCTGAAATACAGGAGTTTTGAAAAATATTTATGAATATGTCCATCTGAAATACATGATTTATGAAAATGTCCATCTGAAATACATGATTCATGGAAACTATTTATGAAATTGTCCATCTGAAATACATGATTTATAAAAATTATGTCCATCTGAAATGCATGATTTATGAAAATGTCCATCTGAAATACATGATTTATGAAAATGTCCATCTGAAATTCATGATTTATGAAAATGATTTCCATCTGAAATACATGATTTATGAAAATGACGTCCATCTGAAATACAGGATTTATGAAAACAATTTGTGAAAATGTCCATCTGAAATAGATGATTTATGAAAATGATGTCCATATGAAATACAGGATTTATGAAAACTATTTTTGAAAATGTCCATCTGAAATACATGATTTATGAAAATGTCCATCTGAAATGCATGATTTATGAAAATGTCCATCTGAAATGCATGATTTATGAAAATGTCCATCTGAAATGCATGATTTATGAAAATGGCCATCTGAAATGCATGATTTATGAAACTATTTATGAAAATGTCCATCTGAAATACATGATTTATGGATACGATTTATAAAAATGTCCATCTGAAATACATGATTTATAAAAACAATTTATGAAAATGTCCATCTGAAATACAGGAGTTTTGAAAAATATTTATGAAAGTGTCCATCTGAAATACAGGATTTATGAAAACAATTTATGAAAATGTCCATCTGAAATAGATGATTTATGAAAATGTCCATCTGAAATAGATGATTTATGAAAACGATTTCCATGTGAAATACATGATTTATGAAAATGTCCATCTGAAATACAGGATTTATGAAAACTATTTATGAAAATGTCCATCTGAAATACAGGATTTAGGAAAATGTCCATCTGAAATACATGATTTATGAATATGTCCATCTGAAATGCATGATTTATGAAAATGGCCATCTGAAATGCATGATTTATGAAACCTTTTATGAAAATGTCCATCTGAAATACATGATTTATGAAAACAATTTATGAAAATGTCCATCTGAAATACAGGAGTTTTGAAAAATATTTATGAATATGTCCATCTGAAATACATGATTTATGAAAATGTCCATCTGAAATACATGATTTATGGAAACTATTTATGAAATTGTCCATCTGAAATACGTGATTTATAAAAATGATGTCCATCTGAAATGCATGATTTATGAAAATGTCCATCTGAAATACATGATTTATGAAAATGTCCATCTGAAATTCATGATTTATGAAAATGATTTCCATCTGAAATACATGATTTATGAAAATGACGTCCATCTGAAATACAGGATTTATGAAAACAATTAGTGAAAATGTCCATCTGAAATAGATTGTATTTTGAAAAGAAATGTCCATATGGCCATATGAAATACAGGATTTAATGAAAACTAATTTATGAATGTCCATCTGAAATACATGAATTATGAAAATGCCATCTGAAATGCATGATTTATGAAATGTCCATCTGAAATGCATGATTTATGAAAAATGGCCATCTGAAATGCATGATTTATGAAACTATTTATGAAAATGTTCCATCTGAAATACTGATTTATGGATACGATTTATGAAAAAGTCCATCTGAAATACATGAATTTATAAAAACAATTTATGAAAATGTCATCTGAAATACAGAGTTTTTTGAAAAAATATTTATGAAAAATGTCCATCTGAAATACAGATTTATGAAAATCAATTTATGAAATGTCCATCTGAAATAGATGATTTATGAAAATGTCCATCTGAAATAGATGATTTATGAAAACGAAATTCCATGTGAAATACATGATTTATGAAAATGTCCATCTGAAATACAGGATTTATGAAAACTATTTATGAAAATGTCCATCTGAAATACAGGATTTAGGAAAATGTCCCATCTGAAATACATGATTTATGAATATGTCCATCTGAAATGCATGATTTATGAAAATGGCCATCTGAAATGCATGATTTATGAAACCTTTTAAGAAAATGTCCATCTGAAATACATGATTTATGAAAACAATTTGAAAAATGTCCATCTGAAATACAGGAGTTTTGAAAAATATTTATGATAAGTCCATCTAAATACAGGATTTATGAAAATGTTCCATCTGAAATACATGATTTATGAAACTATTTATGAAATGTCCATCTGAAATACATGATTTAAAAATGATGTCCATCTGAAATGGCATGATTTATGAAATGTCCATCTGAAATGCATGATTTATGAAATGCCATCTGAAATGCATGATTTATGACACTAATTATGAAAATGTCCATCTGAAAATACATGATTTATGGAACGAATTTATGAAAATGTCCATCTGAAATACATGATTTATGAAAACAATTTATGAAAATGTCCATCTGAAATACAGGAGTTTTGAAAATAATTATGAATATGTCCATCTGAAATACAGGATTTATGAAAATGTCCATCTGAAATACATGATTTTAAGAAAACTGATTTGGAAAATGTCCATCTGAAATGCATGATTTATGAAAATGTACATCTGAAATACATGATTTATGAAATATCCATCTGAAATACATGATTTAGAAATTTTCCATCTGAAAAACATGATTTATAAAAAAGATGTCCATCTGAAATGCATGATTTATGAAAATGTCCCCAATCGAATGCATGATTTATGAAAATGGCCATCTGAAATGCATGATTTATGAAACGATTTATGAAATGTCCATCGTGAAATAAAATGATTGATGATACGTT
>CM049855.1:214834-257334 GCA_027422415.1 Schizothorax lantsangensis
TCTGGTGGTCAATAAAATCTGCTGGTCAGTTTTGTTGATTTAACTGGTTTGCACTCTATCTGCCATGTGCCTTATGCCACTTTATCTCTTTTTTTCTACAATGTCCTCATTTGTATATCTGTATAGTTTGTATGTACATGTTTAAACTGTATTTATCTGTATTTGTACGTCTACTGTCAGTGTTTAATGTTAACTGTATGCACCAAGGCTCTGAGAGTAACGCAATTTCAGTTATCTGTATGTGCTGTACAGTTGGCAGAATTGATAATAAAGCAGACTTTGACTTTGTTTACTTTAAGTGACTGATTTAAAACCATATTAATTGCAGTCCTGCATGTTCTCTGATTGAGAGTAAGAAGCAGGATTGATCTGATAATGTTTCTATGTTGATTCAATGTTAAATAAGTGATTTAAGTTGAAGAAACGTTGATTGATTTTTCATCATTGAATTAACGTTATTTCAGGGTGCAAACATACGAAAAATCGATGTTAAACTTCAACATTGATTCAATGATAATTTGATTCAGTGTTGGTCTGCTATCTGGTGTATGTGTATGTGCAACACTTCAGAGTCTGACCACATGATTTTATTACAGAACTGCAAGAAAACAATACAAACACAGCATATCACATTAATATGATCAAATTAAAGGTTTGGTGGAAAATGTATTGTATTAAACAATAATGCTCAGATTTTTATGCACTTACTTTACAATGCAATCCTCAATAATTATATCAAATTAAAGTTGTTAAAATAAACTAATATTTCCAGCCCATAGAGGATTATAACAATATTCATTATCATAAATTAGTCCTATCCTCCGTGATTGAGTGCACTGATTGAATAGCATTATACCGTATACAAAAACGGTAATCATAATAAATATACTACAAGAATAAACAATAATATTCAAAATAATTGTGAATCACTGTGTGCTGCTATTCATTAATCTCATGACGGGCAACAATGGAGCTGAAAACACGTCGATCAGATAATGTACACATTAAAATGAAGGATGACATACATATTAGGGTGTCAGTAAATAATAATTGTGACGTCCAACTAAATTACAATGACAACTAATGACAATAACGCAGGCGGAAGTTCTGTTACGCTACTAATCAGAGCCGGATGTGATGAGACACGGACTGTGATAAAGAACTACTGACCACTAATTATAATCACTGTTATTTCTTTACTTAAAGGTACACTATGTTACTGCTGGTGCTCTAGTAGGGTTGCCAACTTCAGAAAGGAGAAATACTGTACAATCGTGTGTATGTATTTTATGTATGTAACGTTATGTTAACCCTCTGGTTGTGTTCGGACTCCTGTCACACTTGTGCTGACTCCAAACAACTGCTTATAAATCTCTCATGTTATATTATCAACAAATATTGGATTCAATCTTTGTCAACTTGTTTTCTTTCATTTAGGACTGGTTCTGTGTTTCTATTTGCATCTGATTAATCGTAGTACCTCGTTTTTTGAGTTAAAAAATATTTTTTTTATAAATAATTTTCACAATATGAGATAAATTATGAAAATGTGCACTGTTTATCACACTAGTGTGCTTTAATGTTTAATCAGGAAGTTTGCTTTTAAATGGTTTTATTTTGTACAAGATTGCACAAAGTCACACGTCAAAAATGGCCGGCCATAGAAAGTGAATGGAGAAGATTGAAAGCAGGAGCTAGTGTTCAGGAGCATGTTGTGCTTGCTAACATAAGTGTGTGTGTGGATGCATGTATACTGTATACTGCATGTATACACTTCTGAGGATGACTGCAGCCGTCTTCTCTCTCGTCCTCATTCAGGGAGAACTTACCGGATACCGATCGCTTGAAGTCGAGGGAGAAGTTGAAAATGTATCTACTGCTTAGTGTTAAACTTTATTCTTGTACATTGTAATGAGGAGTCCACTGAAGGCGAGCGTAGTGATGAACCCAAGTGTAGTTTATTTACAAAGGAAAATCCAAACAGACTTGACATGAACAGACTAGACTCACACGACAGCGGGTTACAACATTAATACACCACAAGGAACAAAGGCAACAACATGGCTACTTATAGCAAACAAAGAGCACCACATGACAAGAACCAACCAATGGGGACAAGACACATGACTTAGGACAACCAATCAAAACATGACACCATGAACAAGGGAACCAATAGCATGAAGACATGAGGGAACCGTGACGAAACTTCAAAATAAAAGACATGAAAACAAGAACATGAAACAGAACCCAAAACAGACCTTACGTACAGTGATGTGAAACTTGCCATGCAGTCTGAGAAGATTTAATAAAAATATGACTTGTGTACATGTAATTTTTTTTTCCATAGTAAGTAATATATATATATATATATATATATATATATATATATATATACACATCCTGTTAACCAGCACCCCCCATATTGGGAATCACAGCTGAAAATGACTAACTAACTTAAAATGGTAACAGCTCCTGACTTCAGTGTGCCACACACACAATTGTGGTGTCTTTGGACAGAAGACCCTTTGGCCTTTACTATCCATCATCCAGAGTTGATAATGCTCAAAATATAAAAAGTTATAGACACTGAAGTGCCTTGATAAAAATTGTACCACAATGATTTTTTTTTTAATTTCATATAAAAATACATGAAATCAGTCTGAGCAATCCAAAAAGTAATGGGTTGAAAGTCACGTCTCATGAGTTTATATTTCAAATCTGAAGAAGATACCATGAAAAATGAGATTCCTGCAGACATTTTTCTAGCCCCCCCCCTCTCTGTTTGAGGAAAAATATTTACCAAATTATTGAAGAGTTCTACTACAAACTATTTAGTCTTTATACATGCCACTGCAGTTTTTCAATTATAAAACAGTAGACAGAATCTTAGACATCATATCAGTGATTTATTTGAGAAAATAAATTAGAACTAGAAAAATACAATAATTTGAGTGATGAAAAAAAAAACAATAAAAAAAAATAACTTAAGTACATACTGATTTCCTGACATACAGATAGATGCTCCTGCTCATACATTAGTAATCACATGCTGACGATCATTCATACAGATGCTAATCATACAGATGGCCGCCCAATATAGTCAATAATCACATTATAATGGCCTTTTATATAGACTGCATTCACACTGATATCTGTGAACAGTCAGTAATTACACGCTGATTATCAGCCATACAGATGTTAATCACACAGATACAGGCACATTACCCACAAAACACGCAAACATATATGAAAACTGCTGAAGAAGAAAAAAAAGAAAGTTATTTGTGCTAAAAAGATCGCTAAGTTACGCCCCCATCAGATGACAGGTGCGTCACAGCGTGCGTCACAGCGTGCGTCACGCGCCGTCGCGAGGGAGCGCCAGAATTCAAATAAACAATCTTCCGTGTATCTTTGACTTTTTTGGATGGTTTTCATTTGTTTGGGAACATGGTCTGCTACAAAATCATGCTGTTTTTTTACCACAAGACGCTGTTTTTGAGCGTAATTTGTTCCATAACGGACACAAACTATAACTCTCCCTGAAGAGATGAGACGTAAACAAAGGAATAACGATCCAAATTACAACGTTGTTGTTTCTTTGGACTAAAAGTGCTCTTTGGGGTGTTGTTCTGTGGATCCTTATCTTTCAAACTAAACCAGGATTTACAGCAGTGGATACGTTTGAGAGTCGTTATCAGGATGAATCTGGTATGTACTGCGGTTTTTTCTACATGTTTTGGTGTGTACTGCTTACACAAATTTAGCAAATACATTCTGTATAAGCTTTCTATCGAGAAACAGCGATCTGTCGTCGATGCTTGAGGCTTAGACCTTCAAAATGATATATAGTTTGTCAAGATTCATTTTGTCCTGTTTTACTTTATCTGTTTGAAAACAATGACGTGTGCAAACAAAGAGCTTTCAGTGCGCCCGCGTCCTGGTGCAGGTTAACAGGTTTTAATGTGGTATGTTGTTTGTATGGTATTCTTGCATTTTTAAGTAAGAAGCAGGTCTGTCTCTGAAGTATGTGCATACATACACCTATGAGCTCACATTTAAATCATGAAATATGCGTCGGAATATCATAACATTGTTCCTCATTTCGTCATACCCGATTAATGATTAAAACTGTGGTTAATATGTTTTAATGAAACATCTATAATGAATTGTTCATTAATAAATCACAACGACCCCGTGCTACGGGCATTGCCATTCATACAGGCTACAGCGGAAGTTATTTTACACAACTACTCCAAGTCTCTGGTTTTTTGAACGCGGACTGTGAAAAAGGCCTATTGTGAAAGGAGCGGATAGCGACTGCCATAAAAGTCTTTGAGTCTCGTACCATTCCGATGAAGTGGTGATTTCTACAATTTAGAATTTTTTTTAATGACTGAAGTAAACCAGAGGGTTAATAAAGCATTAAAAACAAACAAACAAAAAACACTCCAGCACAGTAGATGGCGCTATGAACCTAGAGCCTGAGGTAGTTTGACCCCCGCCAGAAAACGTATAAAAGCAGATGAAATGAGGAAGAACAAGAACTGTGAAGATAAAAATAAATGATAGGAAGAATAATAAAAAAGATAAACGATGAACCCTATCACCAAACTCACAAACGCTGCACAGAGGATGGGTCTTGCCCATTCATTCATTTTTAAGCAGTTGCGAGGACCGGCGGCGGAGCACGAGCCCAGGTAACACTTCTAGTGATAATCCCATAGAGCAGTGGTTCTCAACCCGCGTGCCGCGTGCGGTCCACCATGCTGTGCTGAACACAATTAAAATATAACTTTCAGTTTTACAATTCATTTTAGTTTTTACATTACTTTAAAAATGTACTAAACAAATATAAGCTATGATGTTTTTGTTATGTAAAATAATTTAGTTTTTTATATATATTATTTTCAGACATGAGCAGATCAATGTACTCACGTAATTAATGTTACGCATTTAACGAACACTTACAAGCAGAATTCAATTCAAATAGTCATCAGCAGCCATTAGTTCTGTAAAACTGAGCATCAGAATGGACAAATTTGTTAATGGAGAAAACGACATGTGGAAAATGCCAGCGAAGGAACGCATTCAAACAAGAATAGCATCAGCAGAGAAGAGAGTGCTGGACTCTCGGTTTGCCCCCCCACTCACTTGAAGATGTTCAGGTAAAAAGAAACACCCACACTACTACGTAGCAATCATCCTTATTACAGAAATGTGGCAAAACATCTCTGGAGAGAACCTCAGATTATTAAATTTGAAAATGCTTTCCATATTTGGATCAACATAGGCTACATTTGTGAACGCGCACTTTCTGCAGTGTCGCGCGTCAAGTCACGCTTCCGCGCGCGTCTCACAGACTGAAACTTACAATCACAACTTCAGTGTGCTGTTACTCCTTTCCAGCAGAATTACAGTAAATTGGTCAGTTCCCGACAGCGTCAGGTGTTTTATTAGGGGAGTAGAATAATTTTATTTATTTCAATAAAATGTAATCGTTTAGATGTCATAATATTTAGGCTATAAATAATATTATAAATCTGGTTGGTTTGAATTGATGACGTAATATGTAAATGAGATGCGTGCGGCCCGTGAGACTTGCACTTGGACCATAGTGCGGCCCGCTGGACAAAAAGGTTGAGAACCACTGCCATAGATATACACAGATGCCTCATTAGTGACCGTTTCTATGGGCTGCGATACGCAAGCCATCCTCCATTTCTGGAACGAGCACAAGTCGACTGTGTTGAATATTGATTGATTATTATAGGGTGCGTCTCAATCAGCTCCCGAGCTCGTGGACACTAATTCGGTCACTAGTAAGTTCCCTGACTCACTGCACCTAGTGTAGAGTGATCACTCGAATTCCAGTGACATCATTACGTACAACGTCAACGAACAACATATTAGAACGTCACCGCTTCAATTACTAAACAACAGACAGGATCTCTTTTATTCTCTTTAAACACATCGTTCTGTTACATGTTCTTACAACTTTTCAGCCGAATTTTAATTATAAATGTTAAACAAATGTGTTCATTACCTGTGTAGCGATGTGTGTTTATGTTGAAATAGACGAATTTTTGGAAAAGACGGTTTGTGTTTTCAAATCTTCTATCGCGTGTCATTATTTTATCCAGTCGGCTCGTGTGGTTTATTGTAGTGATGGGTCGTTCTTGAACGAGTCTTTAATGTGACTCGGGAAAGAACGAGTCGTCTCGGAGTGTGATTCGTTCAGTCGCGCATGCGCAGCATCCTACAGGTTCTGCACTGAATTAGTTCAGCTGTTTCGAGTCTTCGGGTTTGAGTCGTTCCTTCATCACGTGACAGGCTTGTTCTAGATGAACTACACTAGCCTGTCAGCGGCTGGAGAGAGTAGCCGCTTGTATGGCGTTATTTTAATGACATGTCGAGAGCGCATTATTGTAGCACGAAAGCACATTAATATAATGCGCGTGCGCGAACCTCTCCGCTGGCACGCGGACTTCCTTTGCTCTCTCACACAAACCCGGACGCGCGCGCTCAGATATACTGCTCTAGCCCAGAAAGAGTGCGCGCGCTTTACACGTGTCTCCTCTCACTCAAAGTGTGCGCGTGCGCGCTCAAATGTACTCGCAAATCTGTCTGTGTATGCTCTTATTTGTAATTCCATTGTTTGCTGGAGTATATGATAAAGTATATGTACAAACATGGACAACGTTTTTTTTAAAGTTTACTTTTACACATTTTTTTAAAAAGTGTACTTGCAGACAATATAAGCCTGTTACTAAAATTAAAGGCCTCTTAAGTATACTTAAAGAAAACTAAGTTTAATTTAAATGTGCATTTAAATTAATTTACTAGTGCTTTAAAGTACATATTATTTTATGTATTGACTAAAGTACATGCAAAATTCAATTTTAGTGTTGTCCATATTACATTTGTTATTTTAAATGTGTTTATTGTACCAAAATGATTGCTTTTCTGGGAATATAAAACAAAAAACTTTTCTGAAGTAATACAATTTTTGCATTTTATTTGCTTTGCCACAATATATTTCAAAACCACATAATGTGTCCATTACATTTTACAACAACAACTTTTGTAACGTATCAAAATTCTACCTTTTTAGGTATATGCTTTAACCATAATAGTCCAGTCTAGAGGTCATGAATGCATGCTTTTCTGCATCAGAAGCAGGGAACATGTTCCGTAGCTTGACAATGTTTCTAAGATGGAAGAATGCTGTTTTTGTAACATTGGAAATATGATTTTCAAACACAAGTTGCTGTCTAATATAACACACCCATATTTTTGACTGTAGAGGACGTAACAGGACATCGGTCTAATCCAAGAGATTCTGTGTGCTGTTTTTTGGTCCAATAAGTAATATCTCTGTCTATCTGAATTTAATAGGAGAGAATTATTGGTCATCCAATCTTTTACATTTCTAACACACTCTGTTAGCTTAGATAATTTAGAAGATTCATCTGTCTTGTTGAGATATATAGTTGAGTATCATCAGCATAACAATGGAAACTAATCCCGTATTTTCTAAATGAAGATCTGTGTCTCAGTAAGTGGTGGTCAAGTAGAAAGGACTACACTTCTGCTCAAATTCAGAATGAGCTCCTATCATCAGAGGTATCGCAGACAATATAAGATCACTGCCTCAGTAGCAGTTTTCTGTAATGATGGATGGAACACGAGATGTTTCGGCAAAGAGCAAGAAGCATTTAATTAAGGTCGTTTTAATTAAGTGTTGGTTTTGTTCTTGTTTTAATTGTTGTGCTTTTGGGTAAAGAAAAGCGCACTACAAATAAAATGCATTGTTATTATGACAGTCTGCTGCAGCTACAAGAACCACCACAGCTCTTTGCTGAGACACGGTGCTGTATTTCCATCAACAACCTCCTGAACACATGATGATTCACCTGATTTTATCATCTGTGATTGACTTGATTGAGACGAGAAAGCAGATAGAATCTTCATTAGATCTGGAGGATCTGCTGGACTCATGTCCTTTCTCTCTGATAGCTTCTCAGGACAGTTCAAGCTGGGGAGGAGCTGTTCCCAGAGGAGGTCGGCCCGAACAAGCTGATGGTGAAGTGGGCAGCGCCGAGCAGCTCTGAAGGAGCTGCAAAAAAGAGGCCGCTGCCGGAAAAGGTAAAGAACAGCACATGAAGGAGTCTGATGATTGAAGGAACAAAGATCTAGATCAGTGCGTCAAACATACAGCCTGCAGGACATTTCAACAATGATACAAAATAACAAATACAACATTATATTGAAAATTTGTGTATCTGCTAGAATATTTGCTACAAATGAGTGTGAGTTACGACACATTTATTCCCATCTGCTTCATTTTCTGTGTCTGATGATCTAATGGAGAGTTTCTCTCTGTTTCTAAAAGGAAAGCCAGGCTGCTTGGCTGGCATTTTGAAACACGTGTCTCTGACCTCCAGCGTACGCGAGGCTCTTGGGAGGAAGCAGAGTTTTGTGATCACGGAGCCAACGGGCCCCCCCCACGCTCGGAGGACATATCACGCCCCACTGAAATTCGGTTGTGACGGTGAGGAAATTTTCCCACCGTTAATCGACGTGTGACAACACCGTAATACCGTATCAACGTGGCGGGGGTTTTTTTGAGTTTTTCCCTCTTTCCTCACTTCCTTTTGCTAAATAGCTTTGTAAAGCACATGTGCGCATTTTACATTTCAGTTTTAAATTAGCAGCAATTCGGCATCAATTGAATTGAATTCAAGCAACAACAAAATACAACGTAGACCATATAACTTAAAACAAATAAAAATACACCATGCTATAGGCCTATGCCTAATATAAAATAAATAACTTGCAAATTTTAAATAGGTATACAAAACTGAAAATCAGTAAAGACTGAGGAACAAATAGGCCTAATTATAAAACGTAGCTGATGACGAAGAATTAACAGAGCAGCCATAGAGTGTTAGACGGTGTTCTAGGTTATTACATGCGGAGGTTTTTGGTCAAATAATTAAAACCTGTTTATTTCCAGTAGGAAATTAGTAGTCATCCAGTTTTTTTTTTTTTTTATATCAACTATGCATTCTGTTGTTTTTGCAAATTGGTATGTTTCGTCAGGCAGCAAAGAAATATAAAGTTGAGTATCATAAGCATAAATAGTTTTCATGATGATATTTCCCAAGGGTAACATGTAAAGCGTGAAAAGCAACGGTCCTAATACTGAACCTTGTGGTACTCCATACTGCACTTGTGATCGGTATGATACCTCATCATTCATTGCTACGAGCTGATAAAAATGTAAAACTAACTTGAATGCAATGTAAGTCGCTTTGCATAAAAGCATCTGCTAAATGCATAAATGTAAATGCTACGAACTGATGACGGTCAGATAATTAAGATTTGAACCATTCCAATGCACTTCCACTAATGCCAACAATTTTGTAGTCTTTTCAAAAGAATGTTGTGGTCTATCGTGTCAAATGCAGAGCTTAAGATCCAGTAGCACTAAGAGAGATACAATTTATCTTTTTTTTTTAAGTTTGTATAGGGTAAACCTGTTCCTGTGGCTTAGTGGTAGAGCATTGCGTTAGCAGTGCAAAAGGTCGTGGGTTCAATTCCCAGGGAACACACAATGATAAAAAAAGAAAAAAAAAAAAAAAAAAAAGTATAGCCTGAATGCACTGTAAGTCGCTTTGGATAAAAGCATCTGCTAAATGCATAAACGTAAATGTAAACATTTATATATAGTATAGTTCTAGTCAAAATCTGTCAGTAGGTTAGTTGTGTATAGGTTTATAGTGTTTTACTTCATTGTTGCATGTCTGTATTTATGTAGCACCGTGGTCCTGTGAGGCACGACATTTCGTTCCACTGTATGTCCCCACATGTAGCTGAATGACAATAAAGCTCAACTCAACTTGAACTTGAAAGTGTCATTCCTCGGCCAGACAAAATCAACAGTTTAAATCTGGGCTTAAGGCTAAAGCAGAGTCAGATTGTGCAAAGGACTCATCTCGGTCTCGATGGCCGTCTAGGAGACGAGGTCTTCACTGGGGGTCTGTCTCTGGGGCTCATCTAGTTGTCCTGGTCTCCGCTGACGTTCAGGGCTGTAGAGGTCATCTCTAGGATACAGTCTGGATCTGGGTGGCTTCGGTGACCTCGGAATAAGAAAGAAAGACTAATATTAGAGTAGTGCCATTCTTTAACGATGTAACAAGTACATCGGTGTTTTGGGAAGTGTTTCGTGCTGGTTAACCTAATTAATGCAGCCTAACAATCCTTTAACGGATTTGAATTATAGAAATGCGATGGTGTATTACGTATGTGTAAGCCAGGTTAAAGAGATGGGTCTTTAATCTAGAGATGGGTCTTAATTAGTGTGTGTCTGCCTCCCGATCAGTGTTAGGTAGATTTTTCCAGAGTTTGGGAGCTAAATAGGAAAACGATTTTGATATTCTAGGTATTATCAAATGGCCAGAGTTTTGAGATCGCAGCAGACGTGAAGGACTATAATGCGATAACAGTTCACTCAAATACTGAGGAGCCAAACCATTCAGGGCCTTATAGGTAATTAGCAAGATCTTAAAATGTATACAATGTTTAATAGGGAGCCAGTGCAGTGTTGACAGAACCGGGCTAATGTGGTCATAATTCCTGGTTCTAGTAAGAACTCTAGCTGCTGCATTTTGAACCAGCTGGAGTTTGTTTATTAAACGCGCAGAGCAACCACCCAGTAAAGCTTTACAATAATCTAACCTTGAGGTCATGAATGCATGAATTAACATTTCTGCATTTGACTTTCAGAGCATAGGTCGTAATTTAGATGTATTTTTAAGATGGAAAAATGCAGTTTTACAATTGCTATCAAAAAGTACACCTAGGTTCCTAGCAGATGACGAAGAATTTACAGAGCAGCCATCAAGTATTAGACAGTGATCTAGGTTATTACATGAAAAAGTTTTTGGTCCAATAATTACCTCTGTTTTTACAGAATTTAACAGTAAGAAATTTCAAGTCATCCAGTTTTTGATATCAACTATACATTCCGTTAGTTTTGCAAATTGGTAAGTTTCATCAGGTCACGAAGAAATATAGAACTGAGTATCATCAGCATAACAGTGAAAGCTAACACCGGGTTTCCCGATATGATACCTCTTCATTTACAGCCACGAATTGATGGCAGTCAGATAAGTACGATTTGAACCATGCCAGTGCACTTCCTCTAATGCCAACATGATTTTCTAATCTATTTAAAAGAATGTTGTGATCGATGGTGTCAAACGCGGCGCCAAGATTCAGTAGCACTAATAGAGAGATACAACCACGATCAGATGATAAGAGCAGGTCGTTTGTAACTCTAATGAGAGCAGTCTCAGTACTATGATACGGTCTAAAACCTGACTGGAAATCCTCACATATATCATTTTTCTCTAAGGAGGAATATAGTTGTGATGATACTACCTTTTCTAATATCTTTGACAGAAAAGGGAGATTCGAGATCGGTCTGTAATTAATTCTTTGGGGTCAAGTTGTGGTTTTTTAATGAGGCTTAATAACAGCCAGTTTGAAGGATTTTGGGACATGTCCTAATGACAATGATGAGTTAATTCTTCGTCCTCAGCTAGGAACCTGGGTGTGCCTTTGAAAACCATGTTTCTAGCATTTGTACATTTTTAAGATTGGTCATATCACCCCAAGTCTTCCTCACCTTTGAGTTGTGCTGAAGCTTTCCATCCATCTTCAGATGATGAAGTGAAGAGACGAGAGACTGGCAGAATGGTGAGGAAATAGATGTAAGAGGGGAAAGGAGAGCGACGCCTCTCTCCGGTCTGCTCATAACTTTTCCTCATTCTCCTTCTCCCCTCATCCAGCCTCTCTCTCGCAGGACGTCTCTGCTGACGAAGAGGAACAAACACAGTGTGTTAAAAGAGGGATAAGGCTAGCTTGAAATCACACATTTTGAAGGTGAAATAACAGAAAATTCAGGGTGGTTGTGTTTCCGCTTTTCACATCCAATCAACACCCAATGGTTAACTTTACCGTTCCTGTCAAATTTGCCTAAAACGACTAAAAAAAGGCATACCCAAAGTAAATTGCATGCTGTTCTTGAACCATTTGGATTATATGCATGGTTTTGGTCTCTTTTGAAAGGTGACACTCTGAGGTTTGTTTCTCAACCATCAGAATCACTGTAAGTCTTACTGATATTGAGTAATAGAACTTTGAACACACTGAAAAAGTAAAAAAAAAAAATCCGTCTACATTTTTTTGGTAAACAAAAGCCTGCAGATGACTATAGCTGGGAGCTATGAGCTGGAAAACACAATGGGATCACAGAATGAAGCCTTACCAAGCTAGATTTCAAATTTGATAACAATACCTTAGAGAATGAGTGTTTTACACATGTTTATCTAAGTTTATGTCTAGGCGCTTCCCAAAAAAGGACACTCGGAGACTCCAAATGACCATTTGTAACCAACGACACATAAAAAGCTGTAATACTTGAATGCTTTAATGTACAGTCATAATTTTGGGCTCTAATGAAAGGTTACACTTAGATCTATTCAATTCCACATCCAGATTCACTGTCAATAATTGCTGACACAGTAACTGAAGCATAAACACATTATAGTGACATTTATACACAGAATCCAAAATTTGTACACTTGTAAATAACATCTATTTCTAAATTCTAATCTAATTACCATTTTTTCCCTATACTTCTATTTTTGTACATAGTACATTATTTAATTTCAGTTTTTTTCTTATATTGGCGTTATATTCCATCCCTACTGTGTTATTCCTATGCATGTCTGCACTATGTCTGTACTTTCTTCTGCACTGGAAGCTCCTGTCATCAGGACAAATTCCTTCTTGTGTGTGTAAACATACTTGTAATAAAGCTCTTCTGATTCTGATTATAGTGTTTTTTTAAATGTTGTCATCATGTCCCTCAGTATATGGCTTTTCGCTGACTGGCTCCCAGACTTCATTCGATTCAATGTCAGATGATTGTCTGTGATTATAAAAAAACAACACAAAACAGAAGTTAGCAGGAACACCTCAAAACACACACACACACACACATATACATACACACATATACATACATACACACATATACACACATACATACACACACACACACACACTTGTTTCACTATCCTTGTGTGGACTCTCCATAGGCATAATGGTTTTTCTACTGTACAAACCGTATATTCTATCGCCCTACACCAACACTTAGCCCTCACAGGAGACATTTTGCATTTTTAGATTTTCAAAAAACTTCATTCTGTGTGATTTATAAGCTTGTTTACCCATGGGGACCTCAATTTAGGTCCCCACCGTGACAAGTCCCCATGAGTCTGTGTATTCAGGTTTAAATCCCCACCAGTATATAAAAACAACATGCACACAGACACACACACACACACAGACACACACACACACACACTTGTTTCACTATCCTTGTGTGGACTCTCCATAGGCATAATGGTTTTTCTACTGTACAAACCGTATATTCTATCGCCCTACACCTAAACTTAGCCCTCACATGAGACATTTTGCATTTTTAGATTTTCAAAAAACTTCATTCTGTGTGATTTATAATGAGTCTGTGTGTATTCAGGTTTAAATCCCCACCGGTAACAAGCGCACAGGCACAAACAAACAAACAGGACATAAGTGACCAGGGACGCATCAAAACACATACACTGTAAAATATGTATAAGACACATAAATATGTATAATATATATAAATAATTATATTATATAATAAAACACTTACTTGTTGACAGCGTTGCGTCGAGGTGTTCGCTCCACGCTTCATGGCTGAAACAATGGCTCTCTTCGTCAAAAATGTCCTCAAACATCGCTATCTTCGTCTAAAATGTCATCTCTGTCACGCCGAGCACATTATTCAACAACTTTAACCATCGTCTTAGTGTAAAAAGTGTGTTTTTGTCATTTTTCGCCTCTCACCGTCTCTTAGCCGTATGCTACCAATGTGTGTGCGTCTCCATGCGCCAGAGCGCATCTGAGCTTATCGTTCTGCGCAGCAAGATTTGAGAATGATCGCCTGGACCGACCCCCTAAAGCGTCATATCAGTCTGTTTAGAAGCTCCTTGGCTATCAGAAACGACAGTCATTTGCAGACTATAATGCAATTGGTTCGATCTACTGTCCATCAAACAAGAGCCGCCTCATTTCTCAAGCCGGACGCTCATTCGGTTTCACGGGATGGTGACCCCTCTAAGATGCAGCTATTGGTTCAAATGAGGTGTCAATCAAAAGGTCAGATCTCAGCGGCCATTTTGACATCAAATAATTCCTTTTGTTTGTATGAGAATAGACGGAAAACACAGAAGAGTGGATAGCTCCGTCGGCTAATGTGAAACGATACTATGCCATTCCGTGGATGTTTATCAACATATACATGTGTTATGGACTAAATATTGAACTGAATTGGATCTCTGGACCCTTTGCAGTGTAACAACACCGTTTTTGGTGGAATTTTATGGATCAGGAGGCTTCATATGTGAGTTATTAAATGTTTGTTATTGTTTATTTGGTTGTTGGTGGTCTGACAAAGACCCTGACTGTACCTGCTGTGTTGATTGTATCTTAAAATGCCTTACATCGTTCGAATCAGAAGAATCTCAGCTTTCCAGAGATATATGACATGTTCAGATTTTTTTTGTTGTTGTTTTTGTGTCTGACGAACTTTACCCCCTGCTGGGGCAGTGTACCGTCGGCGGAACACCGGCACGCTAACAGGTTTTAATAACCAAGAATTTTTTTCCATGTTCAAAAACTGACTTCACTCAGAAAAACACAACTTGACCCTAAAGAATTAGTTAATTACAGAACAATCTCAATTCTCCCTTTTCTGTCAAAGACATTACAAAAAGCAGTATCCTACCGATCAACCACAACATACTTTTGAATAGAGTAGAAAATTATGTTGGCATTAGTGGAAGTGCGCTGATCTCAGGCTGCTTTTAAAAGATTAATTATTTATAAAACAAGTTATTTTTTGGCTAGATTACCCTACACTTTCTCAATAGCAGAAACACAGGCTTTACTCCCTTCAAACTTCAACTTTGGCGAACACACAAAACATGTTGAGCCCATCTGTCTGCCTGATGAAAAGGATGCATTTTAAAATGCATTCATATTTTAGAGAATCTAGATAATATTTGCATAATTATTCATGCAGGTACTCTTCAGATTTTGGTAGCCTGAAAATTAATTTAACTAGCCCAAATAAAAAGACACCATTTTTTTTTAAATATAGAAAATCAGATAAGTCTAAATGTCAATCAAAACCACTTTCAATGCACAAATATCAACAAATACCAATTAAATAATTTTATTTCACTATTTACAGGGTATCTGCTGAATTTTTAAAAATCTATTTAAGGCAATTTATGAACCTTTTTAAGAGCGGAACAAGTAAAATGAACACTGTATGAGTGGGGTTGGACAATGTCTATGTAACATTTTAAAGGGATAGTTCACCCCAAAATGAAAACTTGCTGTTAATTTACTCACCTCAGGTCATCTAAGGTGTGGGTGACTTTTTTTCTCCAGTTGATCAGTAAAGAAGATTTTTAGGTGAAACCGTTGTCCTTGGTGATTCATAAAATGCAAGTCAGTGGCTGCCGGTTTTTGAGATTAAAAAATATATATAAAAACAAGACCAAATCAATACCCGTGGCTCCTGGCGATACATTGAGGTCTAATGAAGCGAAACGATCGGACTGCACAAGAAAATGAACACTACTTATAACAGTATTACCTTTAATCCACAGCCTGGGCAACCGGCTGTCAGCGCGTTCACGACTGTCTAGAGCGCGACCTCTCTGTCCCTTGACAACGGATGCACGGGCGCGATACTGGAATTGATGACGCTGTTTGTTTACAGAGTGAGAGAACACGTGAGGAGAGCTTGAACAACAAAGCTAAAGTTTAAAAGTTTAAAGTTCACAAAGTAAACATTACAATGGCTGATGATTTTGACGTGAAAGACGACGACATGGAATTTTATGCACAGCCATACTTATTTGAACCAGAATACACAGACCAAGAACTGAGAGAGATGGAGGAAAAGGCGGCAGCAGCAGCTGCAACAGTGAGACAGAGGGCTCTTGATACATGGTGGTGTTCTTGTGCGAAGTGTCTTCCAATGACAACAGAGGTAGAGAGCCTCTGTTGTTACGAGTGGAGAATTGCAATGTCACAACTGGAACAAATTGGTGAGCCAGCTGCCGAAAATGCTCAAAGATAAAATAAAAGTAGCCAAATTTCTGAAAATTATACAATACCTTTTAGTTTTTCTGTTTAATAAATTGCAATATTCATCATATAGTTTTACACAAATTAGAAAAAAAAAAACTTAAGAACTTTGCTGTGTATATTACTGTGTAACAGCATCAATCACAAAAGAAAAAAAAACACTAAAACTAATGGAACATTAAAGCGATAAAAGTAAGCATACACTCCTTCAGTTGAAAGAATATTACAGTGATAGTTCACCCAAAAATGAAAATTCTGTCATTTTTTACTCTCCCTTATGTTGTTTCAAATCTGTAAGACCTTCATTGATTTTCATAACGCAAATTAAGGTAATTTTGATGAAATACGAGAGCTTTCTGACCCTGCATAGACAGCAAGGGAATGGGCACGTTCAAGGCCCAGAAAGGTAGTATGCCTTGCCATACTACCTTGAGACAAAAACCATGCCCTTTTGTCTCAAGGTCTGCATTTACAGTCACACCAGAGGTGTTAAACTGGGATTAGGACTTGGTTTTATGCAGACCAGTCAAGTTCTTCCACACTGACTCAATCAATCATTTTCTTTTTGAACCTTGTCTTATACACAGAGACATTGTCATGTTAGAATAGAAAAGAGTCCAAACTGTTGCTATAATATTAGAAGCACACAATTTCCTAGAATATCATTATATGCTTTAACATTAAGATTTGTACTCATAGAAATTACTAAAGTAGTCAAACCTGTTCATTAGAAGGGGGTGCCAATACTTTTGGCAATATAGTGTAGAGGAGTATCATCAGCGTAACAATGGAAACTAATCTGTATTTAGGACCTAGGACAAATCCTTGTGGCAGTCCATACTTTACTGGTGATAATTGAGATGACTCCCCGTTTAAATAAAGTGATAACGATCAGAAAGGTAGGATCTAAACCATCTTAAAGCCTGCCCTTGAATACCGTATAGTTTTGTAATTGATCTACGAGTATGTCATGATCTATAGTGTCGAACGCAGCACTAAGATCAAGTAAACTAGCAATGAGATGTAGCCTTGGTCTGATGCAAGAAGCAAGTCATCTGTAACTTTATTTGGAATATTTAGATCGGGCAGCGTCTGGTTATTTGTTAATCTAGCCACTGTGCTAAATAAAAACCTTTGGTTGTTTTGAGTTTGCGGATATGCTCGGTCCTGGTAGCTTTTAGAGCCTCTCTATAGCTGGACATACTGTTTTTCCACGCAATTCTAAAAATGTCCAAATTAGTTTTTCTCCATTTGTGCTCAAGATTACGAGTTTTTCTTGACAGAATGGGTATAAGTGTTGTACCATGGCGCAGCACGTTTTTCTCTAACCTTTTTCAATTTGATGGGGGCAACAGCTTCTAATAGTGTTCCTGTGGCTCAGTGGTAGAGCATTGCGTTAGCAGCGCAGAAGGTTGTGGGTTCGATTCCCAGGGAACACACATAGTGATAAAACATGTATATCCTGAATGAACTGTAAGTCGCTTTGGATAAAAGCGTCTGCTAAATGCATAAATGTAAATGTAAATGTATGTAGAGAAGATAGTGCCCATGTTGCTACTCATTTCGTCTAGTTCATGTGCATTTATGGGTGTATAGAGCAGTTGCAAAATCAGGCAGGTTATTTGTGAATCTGTCTTTAGTGGCTGGAACAATAGTTCTGCCTGGACGATAACGCAGAGCCATATATGTAATATCAGTAATACGCAGCATGCACGATACAAGGAAATGGTCAGTAACCTCATCACTTTGAGGTACGATATCTATATCAGTAAGATCAATTCCATGCGATATAATTAAATCTAGCGTATGATACGATTAAAACGATGAGTGAGCCCGATGACTAGTGTTGCTTTCGTCAACGAAAATTGACTAAATATCGTCGTCAACGAACCTTTATCACGTGACGAAAACGAGACGAGATGCAACGTAAATTCTGGTCATGTGACGATGACTATAATTAAATGTATAATGCAATATTGTTGATGAATAAAAACGAGATTAAATGTGGTTTAAAAAATAAAAACTATGCTAAAATGTCTCTTCATTTTCGTTGACCAAAACGAGATGAAACGAAATGTTATAACGTTATTTCATCTCGTTTAGTCACGTTGTTATTATTATTATTATTTTGCAGTATTTCTGTTTTCTGTGTCTCACAGTAATCAGGGTTGCCAGGTTTTCGCAACAAAACCCGCCAAATTGCTACTCAAAACAAGCCCAATCGCATTTCGAGGGGGGTTCCCCGGTAAAGTTCGCATTCCAGGGGCTAAATATCACGTTATTGGGTCGCTTCAACCCGCGGACATGAAACACAACCCGCGGCAACAGTGTTAAAGTAGCCCAATTCCGCGGGAAAACCGCAGACATGGCAACACTCTGCGCAGACGCAGGCGACGTCACTTCCTCAAGCTCCACTCGCGGCATTATTTAGAAGACGACAACAAACAAAGTTAAGTCTGACAGAGAAAGAGACTTCATCTGACTTCAGTTTACAAGCAATACAAGTAACACACACATTTTATTTGCACTTTTTAGTATGTTATTGTAGCTCGAGCATTCGAGCACCTTGTTTCTCTTTGTTAAACTTGAATGTATTAATTTTTTTTCTGCCATTGTCATGTGATGCTATTTTATTTATTTTATTTTATTTTATTTAAATGTACTGTATGCGTGTACTTCTAACATGTTTGGTTGGTAAAATAAATGTTTTAAATTCAAATCAGAGTCTTTGGATGTATTCTTGAGTCTATAAGGTAACAATAATATAAGATAACCTTGTTTGAAATGGGTTTGGCTAAAAGAAAATGTTGGTTTCGTCCATACTACTAGGTACTTATACTATATTGACTGGGTTAAATAGAATTGCATTACTAAAAAGAGACTAAAATACAATTTTGACTAAACTAGACTAAATGACAGTTTTCGTCGACTAAAACTAGATCTAAAATAGACTAAAATAGTCATGGATGATTCTGACTAAAATGCTCAGACTTTGTTGACTGAAACTTGACTAGACTAAAAAGAGTATGAACGTGACTAAAACTAAAATGACAGCTTCACACAAAGACTAGACTAAAACTAAAATTAAAACAGGCCTCCAAAAACAACACTACCGATGACGTTTTGCTTGACTCCAAAAGAGTTTATAAGGTCAGTAAACGCAAGTCCTAACGAATCATTTGTTTTATCAATATGAATGTTAAAATCTGACAATCAGCGCTTTATCAACATTAACCAACAGGTCTGAGAGGAAATCTGCAAATTCTTTTAGGAAATCTGTATATGGCCCTGACGGTCTATACACAGTAGCCAGCAAGAGATGGGAGAGATTTCTTTTGCATATCTGACAGTGTAACATTAGGAGTATTTTGAATGAGTTAAACCTGTATCCTGTTTTCTGAGTTACATTGAGAATTAGGGCTGAAACGATTAGTCGACATTATCGACAACGTCGACAATAAAAAAAAATTGTAGACAATTATTTGTGTTGTCGAGTAGTTGTTTGATCTCATATGGCCTAATGTGAGAGCCTGCAATACTGCGGTTTGACCAGTGTGTGGCGCTGTAGCACAAGACTGTAATTCTGCTCTCCTGGATGCAATTTAAGAGAAGACACCTGAACCTGAGCGGCGTTTGGATGAGTATGTAAATATATATTGCGCGCTTTCCTCTTAGTAACGAAATAAACACAACAAAAACTGACAGCCGGGAGAAAGCAGCAGTTAAAAATGCATCCGATTACAACAATTTGGATGTTTGCATGAGCTCTAAAGTTCAGTACTCCAGTAAAGTCCGGTCACATGTTTATTTATACAACGTTAGTACTTTATGCAATAGCCTTAATTCAAGCAGCTTTGCGGTATTAAACATGAAAAACCAGAGTCAGTGTCTCTTTCAGTTAGAATTACAACTTGATTTTCTGTTATAGAGCCGCTCTCCAGTGTGGAGCTAGCTAGTGATAAAATATTTGTATTAGTGGGAAAAAAATTATTTCATTAAAGTGATAGTTTGTTTTACAGAGATCAAAGCTTGATCTAGCTCAGGACTGTTTTGGTCATAACCCTATAAGGTATTTTAAGACATCATGTTGTGAATAAAATAGTTTATCCAAAGCGTCTTATCGCTTACCATTTAGTTTTTTATCCATATGACTTACAAAATGAGATGTTAGGCAGAATAATGTCATTCAGTTACTTTTTCATGTAGCCAATTAAATGGTGAGAGAGTGTCTCTGTCTGTCATCTCATTTTGTGCCAAATACATAAGGAATATATAAGGAATTGGTAACACTTTACTATAGAGTGGGGGAACTATGACGTCACTTTGTAGGCGGATCGGCTGTTAGCATGAAACTGGTTCCCTCGAATAAAAGTCAATAGGATTTTTCTATAGGCTTTTGGATTATCACAAAAAAAAGCTCTGTGTTCAATCATAGTTCATGAAACTTACACGTTTTGTCCATCAAGATAATCTTCACGAAATAATATAACTTTGACAAATTTTGAAACCTAAATAAAAGCCCAGAACTGAAAAGCTAAACTAAACGAACTACTGCACCACAGTCGCTCGCCTTCAGCGTCACCAACACCACGATACCGACAACTCTCTCAAACGTATGTTTAACATGTTCAGTGAAAAGGATTTACTCTGTATATGAATTTTAATCCACACTACATTAACCTTTTCATATAAACTGGAATAAATACAAAACTAGAGCCAAACTTAAACTGAAATGAGACATTAGTAATAAATAGTATAGTGAATAAATGAAATAATCTTAAATAAAGGACATTTGAAAGCACGTATTTCTGTACATTTTGAAATAAGTGCATTAAAAGTCAATAAATCCTTGATTAATATGAATTAAAAACATATCGCCGCGTATTTAATCTATTAAATAACAGCAGAGTGAGCGAGTTTTTGGATATGGTAAGATTAAACTTATTTTAGTGAATAAAATACCACATTTCAGCGCTCATTTTGTTAGGGTGGTTACACACAATGTTATTTTATCCTTGCTTCTAGGAAATCCTCAATCTGTATACTTTCTAACAGCTTCATGTGGCTGTAAACATTTAATTTGAACGTGGCTTTAAGCACTATGCATCATTAAAGTTTCACGTTCACCACGTAAAGCCGGTAAATGTGGTGTTTACATGTAATAATCGTAATATGAGTTTATCTTATGGTACGAACCAGAGTCTCTGCATCAGTAAGCGATAAGACGAGCATCTTCCCTCAGAAGATTGTCGCATTTCGAGGCAAAGCAAAAAAAACATTGTCGAACAACAATATAAAATGCGAGAAACTATTCATCGGTTATTCTAAAATTAATTGTATTACAAATTATACTACAACTGGAAAACACTGTAAATTGAGAAACTGTTCGGCGTGATGACGTTTAATGTCTCCGACAGCGCCTGTAGTCACATTTAGCAACTTATAAGCAACCGTCTTTTTTAAGAAACGTAACCGCTTAAAAAAAATCACGAGTGGGGTGTAACTGGTGTGCTTTATATCGTAGAATAAAACGTGAAAGTATCTTGAGCTTGTGTGAACCACGGACCTTATTTAAGGGATTTAACCAAAATCCCATTAAAAAAACCCATTGACTCTGGGACGATGGAACCGGATGTGCTAAAATGCTAACTCGCTTCTGGGTTTTCGCCTACAAAGTGACATCATAGTTCCACCACTCTATAAGGTATCATTTGTTAAAAGGGTCATATGATGCCTTTTTAAATATCATTATTTGTGTGTTTGGTGTAACAGAATATGTTGTCATGCTTTAATGTTCAAAAAAACAAATTATTTTTCAAATACTGTACATAATTGTAGGTCCTCTATGCCCCGCCTCTCTCAAACGCTTAGTTTTGCCCCTCCTTCCGACAAGCGCAGTCTGCTCTGATTGGCTAGCTGACACAGTGCATTGTGATTGGCCAAACACCACAAGCCACGTCGGAAATGTAACGCCCCTTTCCATAATCGCGAGCTTCAGCTTTCAAAATGAATGCAAAGACAATTAATAATGTCCTTAGTTTTACCATCAGTTCAAGCCCGAGAGGGGAACAGAGTCGCATGACAGACACAGTGATGAAGCTCGTATGTGTTTGCGCACACACACACACACACGTTGCGATTAAGATAGCTGATGTGCTGAGATGTGACCCTCTCTCTCTCTCTCACACACACACACACACACACACACACACACACGTTGCGATTAAGATAGCTGATGTGCTGAGATGTGACCCTGTCTCTCTCTCACACACACACACACACACACACACACACACACACACACACACACACACACACATGCACGCGCATGCTATAGTCAATGGCAAATCCTTAAATAATAACAAAACATACTTTGCTGATTCAGAAGCGCCAGATTGTCATAGCAACGTCAGAATTACCTCCTCTAGGTTCACGAAACGGTCGTCCATAAAATGTGTTGCTGTCAGTTTCTCCCTGACACAGCTGCTTCAATACTACTGCCGTTACAGAAACCATGCCTTATGCAAATATTTCCACATCGTGACGTAGACATGTGGGGCGTGTTTGAATGAGCTGTTTTAGGAGGACGTGGCAGAGTCTTAACTTTTGATAAAGAATATCTCTTTGGTTTTGAGACTTTAATTTTTGCAACTTCAGGGATCTTATCTATACACAGCTTGTAACACCCCAAAGAGAAAGAAACACTTGAAATCGCATCATATGACCCCTTTTGTTAACACTAATATATTAACATGAATGAACAATACATTTATTAAATTTGTATTTGTTAATGTTGGATAATAAATACAGTTGTTCACTGTTTATTCATGTTAATTCACAGTGCATTTACCAATGTTAAAAAACACAACTTGTGATTTTTATAAATGCATTAGTAAATGCTGAAATTAACATTAAGATTAATAAATGCTGACGATGTGACGATGACTATAATTAAATGTATAATGCAGTATTGTTGATGAATAAAAACGAGATTAAATGTGGTTTAAAAAATAAAAACTATGCTAAAATGTCTCTTCATTTTCGTTGACCAAAACGAGATGAAACGAAATGTTATAACGTTATTTCATCTCGTTTAGTCACGTTGTTATTATTATTATTTTGCAGTATTTCTGTTTTCTGTGTCTCACAGTAATCAGGGTTGCCAGGTTTTCGCAACAAAACCCACCAAATTGCTACTCAAAACTAGCCCAATCGCATTTCGAGGGGGGTTCCCGGTAAAGTTCGCATTCCAGGGGCTAAATATCACGTTATTGGGTCGCTTCAACCCGCGGACATGAAACGCAACCCGCGGCAACAGTGTTAAAGTAGCCCAATTCCGCGGGAAAACCGCAGACATGGCAACACTCTGCGCAGACGCAGGCGACGTCACTTCCTCAAGCTCCACTCGCGGCATTATTTAGAAGACGACAACAAACAAAGTTAAGTCTGACAGAGAAAGAGACTTCATCTGACTTCAGTTTACAAGCAATACAAGTAACACACACATTTTATTTGCACTTTTTAGTATGTTATTGTAGCTCGAGCATTCGAGCACCTTGTTTCTCTTTGTTAAACTTGAATGTATTAATTTTTTTTCTGCCATTGTCATGTGATGCTATTTTATTTATTTTATTTTATTTAAATGTACTGTATGTGTGTACTTCTAACATGTTTGGTTGGTAAAATAAATGTTTTAAATTCAAATCAGAGCGTCTTTGGATGTATTCTTGAGTCTATAAGGTAACAATAATATAAGATAACCTTGTTTGAAATGGGTTTGGCTAAAAGAAAATGTTGGTTTCGTCCATACTACTAGGTACTTATACTATATTGACTGGGTTAAATAGAATTGCATTACTAAAAAGAGACTAAAATACAATTTTCATTGACTAAAACTAGACTAAATGTCATCAGTTTTCGTCGACTAAAACTAGACTAAAATAGTCATGGATGATTCTGACTAAAATGCTCAGACTTTGTTGACTAAAACTTGACTAGACTAAAAAGAGTATGAACGTGACTAAAACTAAAATGACAGCTTCACACAAAGACTAGACTAAAACTAAAATTAAAACAGGCCTCCAAAAACAACACTACCGATGACGTTTTGCTTGACTCCAAAAGAGTTTATAAGGTCAGTAAACGCAAGTCCTAACGAATCATTTGTTTTATCAATATGAATGTTAAAATCTGACAATCAGCGCTTTATCAACATTAACCAACAGGTCTGAGAGGAAATCTGCAAATTCTTTTAGGAAATCTGTATATGGCCCTGACGGTCTATACACAGTAGCCAGCAAGAGATGGGAGAGATTTCTTTTGCATATCTGACAGTGTAACATTAGGAGTATTTTGAATGAGTTAAACCTGTATCCTGTTTTCTGAGTTACATTGAGAATTAGGGCTGAAACGATTAGTCGACATTATCGACAACGTCGACAATAAAAAAAATTGTAGACAATTATTTGTGTTGTCGAGTAGTTGTTTGATCTCATATGACCTAATGTGAGAGCCTGCAATACTGCGGTTTGACCAGTGTGTGGCGCTGTAGCACAAGACTGTAATTCAGCTCTCCTGGATGCAATTTAAGAGAAGACACCTGAACCTGAGCGGCGTTTGGATGAGTATGTAAATATATATTGCGCGCTTTCCTCTTAGTAACGAAATAAACACAACAAAAACTGACAGCCGGGAGAAAGCAGCAGTTAAAAATGCATCCGATTACAACAATTTGGATGTTTGCATGAGCTCTAAAGTTCAGTACTCCAGTAAAGTCCGGTCACATCATGTTTATTTATACAACGTTAGTACTTTATGCAATAGCCTTAAATCAAGCAGCTTTACAGTATTAAACATGAAAAACCAGAGTCAGTGTCTCTTTCAGTTAGAATTACAACTTGATTTTCTGTTATAGAGCCGCTCTCCAGTGTGGAGCTAGCTAGTGATAAAATATTTGTATTAGTGGGAAAAAAATTATTTCATTAAAGTGATAGTTTGTTTTACAGAGATCAAAGCTTGATCTAGCTCAGGACTGTTTTGGTCATAACCCTATAAGGTATTTTAAGACATCATGTTGTGAATAAAATAGTTTATCCAAAGCGTCTTATCGCTTACCATTTAGTTTTTTATCCATATGACTTACAAAATGAGATGTTAGGCAGAATAATGTCATTCAGTTACTTTTTCATGTAGCCAATTAAATGGTGAGAGAGTGTCTCTGTCTGTCATCTCATTTTGTGCCAAATACATAAGGAATATATAAGGAATTGGTAACACTTTACTATAGAGTGGGGGAACTATGACGTCACTTTGTAGGCGGATCGGCTGTTAGCATGAAACTGGTTCCCTCGAATAAAAGTCAATAGGATTTTTCTATAGGCTTTTGGATTATCACAAAAAAAAGCTCTGTGTTCAATCATAGATCATGAAACTTACACGTTTTGTCCATCAAGATAATCTTCACGAAATAATATAACTTTGACAATTTTGAAGCCTAAATAAAAGCCCAGAACTGAAAAGCTAAACTAAACGAACTACTGCACCACAGTCGCTCGCCTTCAGCGTCACCAACACCACGATACCGACAACTCTCTCAAACGTATGTTTAACATGTTCAGTGAAAAGGATTTACTCTGTATATGAATTTTAATCCACACTACATTAACCTTTTCATATAAACTGGAATAAATACAAAACTAGAGCCAAACTTAAACTGAAATGAGACATTAGTAATAAATAGTATAGTGAATAAATGAAATAATCTTAAATAAAGGACATTTGAAAGCACGTATTTCTGTACATTTTGAAATAAGGTGCATTAAAAGTCAATAAATCCTTGATTAATATGAATTAAAAACATATCGCCGCGTATTTAATCTATTAAATAACAGCAGAGTGAGCGAGTTTTTGGATATGGTAAGATTAAACTTATTTTGGTGAATAAAATACCACATTTCAGCGCTCATTTTGTTAGGGTGGTTACACACAATGTTATTTTATCCTTGCTTCTAGGAAATCCTCAATCTGTATACTTTCTAACAGCTTCATGTGGCTGTAAACATTTAATTTGAACGTGGCTTTAAGCACTATGCATCATTAAAGTTTCACTTTCACTACGTAAAGCCGGTAAATGTGGTGTTTACATGTAATAATCGTAATATGAGTTTATCTTATGGTACGAACCAGAGTCTCTGCATCAGTAAGCGATAAGACGAGCATCTTCCCTCAGAAGATTGTCGCATTTCGAGGCAAAGCAAAAAAAACATTGTCGAACAACAATATAAAATGCGAGAAACTATTCATCGGTTATTCTAAAATTAATTGTATTACAAATTATACTACAACTGGAAAACACTGTAAATTGAGAAACTGTTCGGCGTGATGACGTTTAATGTCTCCGACAGCGCCTGTAGTCACATTTAGCAACTTACAGTGGTGGACGAAGTACACTAATCAAGTACTTGAGTAAAAGTACAGATACGTATAATAAAATATTACTCCAGTAAAAGTACTGTTTTTTTCAATTTTACTCGAGTGAAAGTACAAAAGTACTAGATTTTTTATGTACTTAAGTAAAAAAGTACTGATAGATAGATTTATTTTCCAATTTTATATAGACTACTTTATTTCATTTTATATTAGCACATATTTTTATAATCCTACTGTTCAAAATACCTGGGATTTTCCCCAAATAACCACTATATGGAGTCAAGATATATATTTTGTTGTTGATATGGACTATGTTGACGAGAGTGATGTAGTAATGTTCACTGTGAAGCTTACACTGAGATAAGAAAGTGTTTTAAAGCTTGTTGTTTTGCAGAACGTCAGTTATATATGACATGAGAATTAGGCCTGAAGTTAGGAAGAACATTTTAAGGAAAATATAATTATATTTTCATAATTATTTTTTTCTTCTCAAACCTTGTCTGTGGTGTAAAACACTCCTGGCCAAATGCCCCCAGAGGGCATCACTTCTGATAATTACTGTAGTTATCATGTTCTGAACATCACATGCTTTCTTTTTCCCTCAGATGTAATCTATCTAGGTGGCTGAATAAAAATATTTGGACTTTATATCTAAAAATTTCCTCAACTTAGCACCAGCAAGTTTGTTATCTAGACAGTTAGCATCAGCTAACAATATTTACTTATTTTCAGTATGGTTATGAATAAACATTCATATCTGTCTACTCAGCTAGATGATCTAAACAATATAAAACAATTATACTGTTGATAAACAATATAAAAACAGACATCACATAGGGCTAAATGCGTAGCATTTTAATAAAACTGCTAACGTTACAGCAGTGGGGAATATGAACGTGCATGAGTTATTGTATTTAATCTGTGTTATTTTAATGTTTTGTTTTTTGACCTAAAACATAGAGACACTGACATTCATCTGTCTGCATTCAAGCATTTCAGAGGGCTTAAATAGATCACCCTTTACAGTAGATTTAGTTCACAAACAACTGACAGTTTTGAGCTAAATGTGATTTTCAGTTACAATAATTAATCGTAAAATTCGACATTAGTAACTTACTTTTCGCAGCATCAGTTGCGCACGCGCGCCCGGTTCTTTACTTGTGAGTTCAGTTCACTGAAGACTCGCTCTAAACGGTTCATTTGAATCAGTGAGTTCAGTTCACTGGAGACTCGCTCTAAACGGTTCATTTGAATCAGTGAGTTCAGTTCACTGAAGACTCGCTCTAAACGGTTCATTTGAATCAGTGAGTTCAGTTCACTGAAGACTCGCTCTAAACGGATCATTTGAATCAGTGAGTTCAGTTCACTGAAGACTCGCTCTAAACGGATCATTTGAATCAGTGAGTTCAGTTCACTGAAGACTCGCTCTAAATGGATAAATTGAATCAGTGAGTTCAGTTCACTGAAGACTCGCTCTAAACGGTTCATTTGAATCAGTGAGTTCAGTTCACTGAAGACTCGCTCTAAACGGATCATTTGAATCAGTGAGTTCAGTTCACTGAAGACTCGCTCTAAACGGATCATTTGAATCAGTGAGTTCAGTTCACTGAAGACTCGCTCTAAACGGATCATTTGAATCAGTGAGTTCAGTTCACTGAAGACTCGCTCTAAACGGTTCATTTGAATCAGTGAGTTCAGTTCACTGGAGACTCGCTCTAAATGGATCATTTGAATCAGTGAGTTCAGTTCACTGGAGACTCGCTCTAAACGGTTCATTTGAATCAGTGAGTTCAGTTCACTGAAGACTCGCTCTAAACGGATCATTTGAATCAGTGAGTTCAGTTCACTGGAGACTCGCTCTAAACGGATCATTTGAATCAGTGAGTTCAGTTCACTGAAGACTCGCTCTGAACGGTTCATTTGAATCAGTGAGTTCAGTTCACTGAAGACTCGCTCTAAATGGATCATTTGAATCAGTGAGTTCAGTTCACTGAAGACTCGCTCTAAACGGATCATTTGAATCAGTGAGTTCAGTTCACTGAAGACTCGCTCTAAACGGATCATTTGAATCAGTGAGTTCAGTTCACTGAAGACTCGCTCTAAACGGTTCATTTGAATCAGTGAGTTCAGTTCACTGAAGACTCGCTCTAAACGGATCATTTGAATCAGTGAGTTCAGTTCACTGGAGACTCGCTCTAAACGGTTCATTTGAATCAGTGAGTTCAGTTCACTGAAGACTCGCTCTAAACGGATCATTTGAATCAGTGAGTTCAGTTCACTGGAGACTCGCTCTAAACGGTTCATTTGAATCAGTGAGTTCAGTTCACTGAAGACTCGCTCTAAACGGATCATTTGAATCAGTGAGTTCAGTTCACTGGACTCGCTCTCTAAACGGTTCATTTGAATCAGTGAGTTCAGTTCAAAGACTCGCTCTAAACGGATCATCAGTTTCAGTTCACTGATCGCTCTAAACGGTGAGTGAGTTCAGTTCACTGGAGACTCGCTCTAAACGGTTCATTTGAATCAGTGAGTTCAGTTCACTGGAGACTCGCTCTAAACGGTTCATTTGAATCAGTGAGTTCAGTTCACTGAAGACTCGCTCTAAACGGTTCATTTGAATCAGTGAGTTCAGTTCACTGAAGACTCGCTCTAAACGGATCATTTGAATCAGTGAGTTCAGTTCACTGGAGACTCGCTCTAAACGGTTCATTTGAATCAGTGAGTTCAGTTCACTGAAGACTCGCTCTAAACGGATCATTTGAATCAGTGAGTTCAGTTCACTGGAGACTCGCTCTAAACGGTTCATTTGAATCAGTGAGTGACGCGAGAACAGCTGCAATCGGATCATTCCAATTCGTGAATGAATCGTTTGGTGTGATTTGCGAACCGATTTAACAGCTTCATTGAAAAGAATCGGTTTGTTCATGAATCACACACCGCTTCTGCGTCTCGGAGCACGTGATGTATTATAAGGAGTAACGATATGTTTTATGAAATGTAGTGAAGTAAAAAGTACGATCTTATGCTTTGGAATGTAGTGAAGTAAAAGTAAAAGTTACTCAAAATAAAACTACTCCAGTAAAGTACAGATACTTGAAAAATGTACTTAAGTACAGTAATGAATTACTTTTACTTCGTTACTGACCTCCACTGGCAACTTATAAGCAACCGTCTTTTTTAAGAAACGTAACCGCTTAAAAAAAATCACGAGTGGGGTGTAACTGGTGTGCTTTATGTCGTAGAATAAAACGTGAAAGTATCTTGAGCTTGTGTGAACCACGGACCTTATTTAAGGGATTTAACCAAAATCCCATTAAAAAAACCCATCGACTCTGGGACGATGGAACCGGACGTGCTAAAATGCTAACTCGCTTCTGGGTTTTCGCCTACAAAGTGACATCATAGTTCCACCACTCTATAAGGTATCATTTGTTAAAAGGGTCATATGATGCCTTTTTAAATATCATTATTTGTGTGTTTGGTGTAACAGAATATGTTGTCATGCTTTAATGTTCAAAAAACACATTATTTTTCAAATACTGTACATAATTGTAGGTCCTCTATGCCCCGCCTCTCTCAAACGCTTAGTTTTGCCCCTCCTTCCGACAAGCGCAGTCTGCTCTGATTGGCTAGCTGACACAGTGCATTGTGATTGGCCAAACACCACAAGCCACGTCGGAAATGTAACGCCCCTTTCCATAATCGCGAGCTGCAGCTTTCAAAATGAATGCAAAGATAATTAATAATGTCCTTAGTTTTACCATCAGTTCAAGCCCGAGAGGGGAACAGAGTCAGTGATGAAGCTCGTATGTGTTTGCGCACACACACGTTGCGATTAAGATAGCTGATGTGCTGAGATGTGACCCTCTCTCTCTCTCTCTCTCTCTCACACACACACACACACACACACACACACACGCTATAGTCAATGGCAAATCCTTAAATAATAACAAAACATACTTTGCTGATTCAGAAGCGCCAGATTGTCATAGCAACGTCAGAATTACCTCCTCTAGGTTCACGAAACGGTCGTCCATAAAATGTGTTGCTGTCAGTTTCTCCCTGACACAGCTGCTTCAATACTACTGCCGTTACAGAAACCATGCCTTATGCAAATATTTCCACATCGTGACGTAGACATGTGGGGCGTGTTTGAATGAGCTGTTTTAGGAGGACGTGGCAGAGTCTTAACTTTTGATAAAGAATATCTCTTTGGTTTTGAGACTTTAATTTTTGCAACTTCAGGGATCTTATCTATACACAGCTTGTAACACCCCAAAGAGAAAGAAACACTTGAAATCGCATCATATGACCCCTTTTGTTAACACTAATATATTAACATGAATGAACAATACATGTATTAACTTTATGTATTTGTTAATGTTGGATAATAAATACAGTTGTTCACTGTTTATTCATGTTAATTCACAGTGCATTTACCAATGTTAAAAAACACAACTTGTGATTTTTATAAATGCATTAGTAAATGCTGAAATTAACATTAAGATTAATAAATGCTGTATAAGTATTGTTCATTCTTAGTTCTTGTTAACTGATGTTAACTAATGAACCTTATTGTAAAGTGTTACCAATTAATTGTATAATTAACATATGCTTTTCTAAAGCTGAAGTTACCTTTATGTTAGAATATGTATAACCTAATATTTTAACTAATTGCAAAAGCTGACTAATGTTTTGACACTGCACTGTTTAGTTCTGTCTCTGATAGTGCGGGTCCTGCTGGTGCTGGTTGTAATTCTGCTTCCCTCACTTATTCATCCATTCCCACTAGGATTACTGAAAGGAAATATGAAAAATTAAGTCTACTTGTAGCCCACATAGAAATAATCTCATCACAGGTAAAACCATGTCTTCTATCCCTGCAGCTAAATAAGTTCAGTTTTGTCTACTGAATGTAAGGTCATTAGCCAATAAGTCAGTAATACACAGAAGGGATTTTAGCTGTTCTCCAGTTTCATTTGGTTGCTTATCTTCCTTTTGAGAGTTTTTATTTTAAAGAATAAATTGCCTGTTTTGTGTTATAATGTACCGACCTCCTAAAGCTACTTCCTACTACAATTTATGTCATTATGCTGCATTATGACAGTTCTTCTCGGTGATTTTAATATCCATGTTTGTTGCTCCTATTCTTCGTTTATTTCTGAATTGATTAAACATTTAGACTCTTTTAATTTGACTCTATATGTGAAGCAGCCCATCCATGACAAAGGGCACATGCTTGATCTCATGCTCTCTTATGGTTTTTGTGTGGAGGATCAGTCACTGTCGAGGCCTGTATATGATTATATATGTATATGACTTCTGTAATTAAGCTACAGATGTGGCCAGTCACTGTCGAGACTGTATATGATTATATATGTATATGACTTCTGTAATTAAGCTACAGATGTGGCCAGTCACTGTCGAGGCCTGTATATGATTATATATGTACATGCCTTCTGTAATTAAGCTACAGATGTGGCCAGTCACTGTCGAGACTGTATATGATTATATATGTATATGTCTTCTGTAATTAAGCTACAGATGTGGCCAGTCACTGTCGAGGTCTGTATATGATTATATATATGTATATGTCTTCTGCAATTAAGCTACAGATGTGGCCAGTCACTGTCGAGACTGTATATAATTATATATGTATATGTCTTCTGCAATTAAGCTACAGATGTGGCCAGTCACTGTCGAGACTGTATATGATTATATATGTATATGACTTCTGTAATTAAGCTACAGATGTGGCCGGTCACTGTCGTGGCCTGTATATGATTATATATGTATATGACTTCTGTAATTAAGCTACAGATGTGGCCGGTCACTGTCGAGGCCTGTATATGATTATATATGTATATGACTTCTGTAATTAAGCTACAGATGTGGCCGGTCACTGTCGAGGCCTGTATATGATTGTATATGTATATGACTTCTGTAATTAAGCTACAGATGTGGCCAGTCACTGTCGAGGCCTGTATATGATTACATATGTGTATATGTCTTCTGTAATTAAGCTACAGATGTGGCCAGTCACTGTCGAGACTGTATATAATTATATATGTATATGTCTTCTGTAATTAAGCTACAGATGTGGCCAGTCACTGTCGAGGCCTGTATATGATTATATATGTATATGACTTCTGTAATTAAGCTACAGATGTGGCCAGTCACTGTCGAGGCCTGTATATGATAATATATGTATATATGTCTTCTGTAATTAAGCTACAGATGTGGCCAGTCACTGTCGAGGCCTTTATATGATTATATATGTATATGTCTTCTGTAATTAAGCTACAGATGTGGCCAGTCACTGTCGAGGCCTTTATATGATTATATATGTATATATGTCTTCTGTAATTAAGCTACAGATGTGGCCAGTCACTGTCGAGGCCTGTATAAGATTATATACGTATGTATATGTCTTCTGTAATTAAGCTACAGATGTGGCCAGTCACTGTCGAGGCCTGTATATGATTATATATGTACGTATATGACTTCTGTAATTAAGCTACAGATGTGGCCAGTCACTGTCGAGGCCTGTATATGATTATACAGTATATGTATATATGTCTTCTGTAATTAAGCTACAGATGTGGCCAGTCACTGTCGTGGCCTGTATATGATTATATATGTATATATGACTTCTGTAATTAAGCTACAGATGTGGCCAGTCACTGTCGAGGCCTGTATATGATTATATATGTACATGACTTCTGTAATTAAGCTACAGATGTGGCCAGTCACTGTCGAGACTGTATATGATTATATATGTACATGACTTCTGTAATTAAGCTACAGATGTGGCCAGTCACTGTCGAGGCCTTTATATGATTATATATGTATATATGTCTTCTGTAATTAAGCTACAGATGTGGCCAGTCACTGTCGAGACTGTATATGATTATATATGTATATGTCTAATGTAATTAAGCTACAGATGTGGCCAGTCACTGTCGAGGCCTGTATATGATTATATATGTATATGACTTCTGTAATTAAGCTACAGATGTGGCCAGTCACTGTCGAGGCCTGTATATGATTATATATGTATATATGTCTTCTGTAATTAAGCTACAGATGTGGCCAGTCACTGTCGAGACTGTATATGATTATATATGTACATGACTTCTGTAATTAAGCTACAGATGTGGCCAGTCACTGTCGAGGCCTGTATATGATTATATATGTATATATGTCTTCTGTAATTAAGCTACAGATGTGGCCAGTCACTGTCGAGACCGTATATGATTATATATGTACATGACTTCTGTAATTAAGCTACAGATGTGGCCAGTCACTGTCGAGACTGTATATGATTATATATGTATATGACTTCTGTAATTAAGCTACAGATGTGGCCAGTCACTGTCGAGGCCTGTATATGATTATATACGTATATATGTCTTCTGTAATTAAGCTACAGATGTGGCCAGTCACTGTCGAGGCCTGTATATGATTATATATGTATATGACTTCTGTAATTAAGCTACAGATGTGGCCAGTCACTGTCGAGGCCTGTATATGATTATATATGTGTATGTCTTCTGTAATTAAGCTACAGATGTGGCCAGTCACTGTCGAGGCCTTTATATGATTATATATGTATATGACTTCTGTAATTAAGCTACAGATGTGGCCAGTCACTGTCGAGGCCTGTATATGATTATATACGTATGTATATGTCTTCTGTAATTATTGACAGATGTGTGAGTCACTGTCGAGACTGTATATGATAATATGTACATGACTTCTGTAATTAAGCTACAGATGTGGCCAGTCACTGTCGAGGCCTGTATATGATTATATATGTATATATGTCTTCTGTAATTAAGCTACAGATGTGGCCAGTCACTGTCGAGACTGTATATGATTATATATGTATATGTCTTCTGTAATTAAGCTACAGATGTGGCCAGTCACTGTCGAGACTGTATATGATTATATATGTATATGTCTTCTGTAATTAAGCTACAGATGTGGCCAGTCACTGTCGAGACTGTATATGATTATATATGTACATGACTTCTGTAATTAAGCTACAGATGTGGCCAGTCACTGTCGAGGACTGTATATGATTATATATGTATGTCTTCTGTAATTAAGCTACAGATGTGGCCAGTCACTGTCGAGGCCTTTATATGATTATATATGTACATGACTTCTGTAATTAAGCTACATATGTGGCCAGTCACTGTCGAGACTGTATATGATTATATATGTACATGACTTCTGTAATTAAGCTACAGATGTGGCCAGTCACTGTCGAGGCCTTTATATGATTATATATGTATATATGTCTTCTGTAATTAAGCTACAGATGTGGCCAGTCACTGTCGAGACTGTATATGATTATATATGTATATGTCTTCTGTAATTAAGCTACAGATGTGGCCAGTCACTGTCGAGGCCTGTATATGATTATATATGTACGTATATGACTTCTGTAATTAAGCTACAGATGTGGCCAGTCACTGTCGAGGCCTGTATATGATTATACAGTATATGTATATATGTCTTCTGTAATTAAGCTACAGATGTGGCCAGTCACTGTCGAGACTGTATATGATTATATATGTATATGACTTCTGTGATGTGGCCAGTCACTGTCGAGGCCTGTATATGATTATATACGTATATATGTCTTCTGTAATTAAGCTACAGATGTGGCCAGTCACAGACTGTATATGATTATATATGTATATGTCTTCTGTACTACAGATGTGGCCAGTCACTGTCGAGACTGTATATGATTATATATGTATATGTCTTCTGTAATTAAGCTACAGATGTGGCCAGTCACTGTCGAGACTGTATATGATTATATATGTATATGTCTTCTGTAATTAAGCTACAGATGTGGCCAGTCACTGTCGAGACTGTATATGATTATATATGTACATGACTGTCTACAGATGTGGCCAGTGTCGAATATGATTATATATGCTTCTGTAATTAAGCTACAGATGTGGCCAGTCACTGTCGAGACTGTATATGATTATATATGTATATGTCTTCTGTAATTAAGCTACAGATGTGGCCAGTCACTGTCGAGGCCTTTATATGATTATATATGTATATATGTCTTCTGTAATTAAGCTACAGATGTGGCCAGTCACTGTCGAGGCTGTATATGATTATATACGTATGCTATATGTCGAGGCCTTTATATGATTATATATGTATATATGTCTTCTGTAATTAAGCTACAGATGTGGCCAGTCACTGTCGAGGCCTGTATATGATTATACGTGTACGTATATACAGACTTCGAGGCCTGTATATTAAGCGTACAGATGTGGCCAGTCACTGTCGAGGCCTGTATATGATTATACAGTATATGTATATATGTCTTCTGTAATTAAGCTACAGATGTGGCCAGTCACTGTCGTGGCCTGTATATGATTATATATGTAATATATGACTTCTGTAATTAAGCTACAGATGTGGCCAGTCACTGTCGAGGCCTGTATATGATTATATATGTACATGACTTCTGTAATTAAGCTACAGATGTGGCCAGTCACTGTCGAGACTGTATATGATTATATATGTACATGACTTCTGTAATTAATCTACAGATGTGGCCAGTCACTGTCGAGACTGTATATGATTATATATGTATATATGTCTTCTGTAATTAAGCTACAGATGTGGCCAGTCACTGTCGAGACTGTATATGATTATATATGTACATGACTTCTGTAATTAAGCTACAGATGTGGCCAGTCACTGTCGAGGCCTTATATGATTATATTAAGTATATATGTCTTCTGTAATTAAGCTACAGATGTGGCCAGTCACTGTCGAGACTGTATATGATTATATATGTATATGTCTTCTGTAATTAAGCTACAGATGTGGCCAGTCACTGTCGAGGCCTGTATATGATTATATATGTACATGACTTCTGTAATTAAGCTACAGATGTGGCCAGTCACTGTCGAGACTGTATATGATTATATATGTATATGTCTTCTGTAATTAAGCTACAGATGTGGCCAGTCACTGTCGAGACTGTATATGATTATATATGTATATGTCTTCTGTAATTAAGCTACAGATGTGGCCAGTCACTGTCGAGACTGTATATGATTATATATGTATATGTCTTCTGTAATTAAGCTACAGATGTGGCCAGTCACTGTCGAGGCCTGTATATGATTATATATGTATATATGTCTTCTGTAATTAAGCTACAGATGTGGCCAGTCACTGTCGAGGCCTTTATATGATTATATATGTATATGTCTTCTGTAATTAAGCTACAGATGTGGCCAGTCACTGTCGAGGCCTTTATATGATTATATATGTATATATGTCTTCTGTAATTAAGCTACAGATGACCTCCTCTTTCCTCGACTTACCCATACACTTTATATTTTGATTTACTTTATTAAACTATAGAAGAATCTACCCTTTTCCCCAATTGTTCCACTTAACTTGCCATTCTTTATTCACTTTACTCCAGACTAAAACCTTAATCTTTTTGATTTGTAGGATACTAAAGAGAATATCTTGGTGACTTGATTTAAAAGATCTCAATCTCTTTAAGACTGCAACCGAGTCAGAACAAATTAAAACATTATCTAACTTCTACTCTACTACCTGGTTAAATTACTTGGGGTTTCAGCTTTCTATCGCCCCCCTAGTTGAGAGCAGAAAAAACCTAGTAACAGCTAGCCCTGTTACAACACTTACAAGCATACTGCTAGTACACTGATATTTGTATACTTACTACATAAAGTATACTTAAAAATATACTTGAACTTTACTTAAGTATGCTTAATAAGTATACTACTCTTTGGTAAGGGCTGCGTGGTTTAAAACATCTGGAGCTCACATCTGCACTTTGAACACAAGGCTGAATGGGAAAGTTATCAATAACTAATGATGAACGCACAGTTTGATGAGAAGTATTTGCTCTGACTTACAGGGATAGTTCGCCTAAAAATGACAATTCTGTCATCGTTTACACACAAGATGTTCCTAAACCTGTAATTATTTCTTTCTTCTGTTGAGATACTTTGAAGAATGTGGTTTCTGGTCCCCAATGACTCTGATAGTATGTATTCTCTACTGTGGAAGTTACTGAGGACGTTATCCACATTCTTCAAAGTATCTTCTTTTGTGTTCAACTGAAGAAAGAACTTTATACAGGTTTAGAACAACCTGTGTGAATTATGACAGCATTTTAATTTTTGGGTAAACCATCCCTTTAGCTAAGGGTTTAAATACGACTAGTAGTTTTCCCCCAATGTGGTATTAAGTAGTTTACTAAAGTACTAATTACTTTGTCATAGCTCTAAACAATGTCTCTTTTCCTTCTTTCCCTAAATCAGCCCAGACATGAATAATGCACGAAAACATGTTTGGAAATGTTATGCTCGTTGCCATCACTCTCGTTTATTGTTAAGAAATCGTGTATTTGTTTCATTTAACTAAGTCCAGTAAAACTTATTTGATGTAGTTCTTTCACAATACAATTCATTTCAGAGCTGCATTACAGAGGGTCGTTATTTATCCCTATTAAGAAATTAGGGCAATATGATGATATGTTGATTAAATACATCAGCGGTTCTCAATTCTAGTCCCCCCCCCCATCTCTAATTATTGCCTCTCTCTCAAGTATATGTAAATACATATGCATATTTTATATATATAATATATATGAGTAAATAATGCACAAATCTGTACATAAATCTTCTGTTTCAGATTCATACACATTATTATTTATTGTTAAGTCTTAATTATTTAAATGTTTTCTGTTCTCATGTCAGATATGTATGAATGTGCTTCTTAAAAACACAACAAATTCCATGTGTACGCACACTTGGCGAATAAAGCTAATTCTGATTCTAATAGAGATTGCTTGCTTTGATTATATAAGTAGCATTATACATAATTAACATTGATCTTCAGGCCTTGTCAGGGCTGGACTGGGACAAAAAAATCGGCCCTGGCACTTTTTGGATGCCAGAATGATTTCTGAGGGATCATGTGATCTAGAAATTCATCTTTGATCACAGGAATAAATTACATTTTAAAATGTAATTTGTTTAGAAACTCTTGACTGCTAGTGTAGATATGCATCATTGCATCTAGTTGTTTTGGATAAGAATAAAACGTCAGGTCTGACAATATCATGTCTTTTTTTATTTAAATCTAGATTAATTTGCATTGGCCCATGGAAACCTCTATGAACATACTTGAATTGACTTGGCCTAAAAATCGCGGGGGCAGAATTACGTTTTATTAAACAGTGTTTGCGTATTCACTGGTGGCGCGCGCACATTAGGATAGATGCCTGCCTCCGTTGCGAGTCCCTATCAAGCACTTTACCGGTTCAACTGCTCTCAGGAAGAAGCTGGGGTAAAGCGATACTTCATCGCTCCGTCTATAGCGCTTTGTGATTGGGTGGTATACGCGGTAAATACAGGAGACAAGCCAATGGGCTGCTCGCTGTCCTTGCTTGATGGCAAAATCATGATTGATGAAATCATTGATGGAAAATGCCCAGTATGCCCGATTACCAATCCAGCCCTGGCCCTTGTTCATGAAGACAATTTGATATGAATGTGTCCACTAAAAACCTCATCATTTATGCATACAATTTTTTTTTAAACCACAAATCAATCAGTATCTAGAGGAATGCTTTCCTCCACGTGAGCTGTAACGAGTCATTTACTGGTGAAACAGACTTGGACCGAAAATGCATAGAATGCTGTAAAACATCAACAATCATTATGTGATCTCTCCATTAATATACTATGATAATTTGTCACATACACAGAGTTATCCAGCAAGATGATGTATATATAAACGTAATAAAACGGATGAACTGCAAGCCAGTGTTTATCATATGCATGAATACAGAACTGCTTCTATTCTTGCATTCACTGAAATGTGGTTGAATAGTGACGATGATGACGACATGCTGCATATTAATGGTTTTGCCCCTCCACTACGTTTGGACCGGGACAGTAAACTCACGGGGAAACAACATGGTGGGGGCGTGTGTTTATATGTAAATACTAGCTGGTGCTCCACGGTCATAGTGAGGGAGAAACGGTGTACCACAGACATCGAGCTTCTGGCTGTTTCTCTCTGCCCCTTTTACCTCCCCAGAGCATTTCCACAACTTTTTCTTTCGTCTTTCGGATGAGACGTTAAACCGAGGTCCTGACTCTCTGTGGTCATTAAAAATCCCATGACACTCATCGTAAAGAGTAGGGGTGTAACCCCGGTGTCCTGGCCAATTTCTCTCCACTGGCCCTTGTCAATCATGGCCTCCCAATAATCCCCATCCACTTGATTGGCTCTATCTCTCTCTCCTCTCCACCTGTAGCAGGTGTGTGGTGAGCGCACTGGCGCCGTTGTGCTGTGGCTGCCGTCGCATCATCCAAGTGGATGCTGCACACTGGTGGTGGTTGAAGAGAGACCCCCTCATATGATTGTAAAGCGCTTTGGGTGTATAACAATACACAATAAAAGCGCTATATAAATGCTTCATTCATTCATTCATTCATTCTCATTCTGGTTTACATCCACCCCAGAGCTAATACAACTACAGCTACCGAGCATATTACCAGCACTCTAAATAAAATAGAACAGTTGTCACCAGACTCTCCAAAGTTTATTCTGGGAGATTTTAATCACTGCTGTCCTGACAAGTTTCTAAAAGGGTTTCAGCAGTATGTCAAGTGTACCACCCGCATGGGGAAGATATTAGATAAATGTTATGGTTCAGTTCAAGATGCATACAGAGCTCTCCCCCTTCCCCCTCTCGGCTTTGCCGATCACCACACAATCCTTCTTGCTCCAGTATATACACCAGTTGTTAGGAGAGCAACAGAGGTTACTAAAAACATCAAACAGTGGACACTGGAAAGTATCCAATCCCTACAAGGATGCTTTGAATCCACAGACTGGGAAAGCCTTCTTTCCACCTCCAACAACATCAATGAGCAGGTGGATACTGTTTCATCATACATTTCCTTCTGTGTCGATAACATCGTTCCTTCAAAAACAGTCACTATCTTCCCTAATAACAAACCTTGGATCACCAAAGAGCTTAAGGAGATCCTAAATAGGAAAAAGAGGATTTTCTTCACTGGCTCTGAATTGGAGATAAAACATGTCAACAAAGAGGTCAAGCGGGCCATTAAAATTGCCAAGCTGAAGTATAAGAATAAAGTGGAGCAGAAATTTATTGATGGAAACCTCCACTCAGCATGGCAGGGTCTTAAAACCATGGCCTCCATTAACACTGCTGCCAGCAACCCTAGAACCATCCGGGTGGAGGGTAGCAGTCCTACTTCTCTCCCTGATGACCTTAACTCCTTTTACACTAGATTCGAGTCAGATAATTCCACTCAGCTCGATGTGATAAGATCTGAACTTAATCTTGATAACTCTGCATTTACCTTTAGCACAGTCCCTCAGGAGAACCAGAGAGAGGAGCTCACCTGGTCCAGACAATATTAGTGGCCGCGTCCTGAGGCACTGCGCTCAGCAGCTAGGGGACGTGTTTCGAATTCTGTTCCAGAGCTCTATGGACAGCAGCACAGTCCCTCAGCTGTGGAAACATTCCACAGTTATTCCCATCCCTAAGAAAAGTAAGACCAAAACACTGAATGACCTACGGCCTGTGGCTCTTACCTCTCTGGTGATGAAAGCTATGGAGAGGATCCTAATTTAGGATCCTATTATCAGAGCATAATAGATATAATACATCATATTATCAGAGCAACGGACTTCGATCCACTTCAGTTCGCATATCGTGCAGGAAGAGGTGTTGATGATGCAAAAACATTTATCATAGATGGTATTCACAAACATCTGGAGCACCCCAACACTTCTGTTTGCTGACTTTTCTTCAGCCTTCAATTCTTTGCAGCCTCACATTTTGGCCACTAAACTCTCCTCTCGTTTTCACCTGGACGACCAGCTAATTATGTGGATACTGGACTTTTTGACCAACAGGTCACAGAGAGTTCTGGTCAATAATACTTTTTCTGACGTTCGTTATACCTCAACTGGCTCCCCACAGGGCTGTGTGCTTTCACCCCTGCTTTTCATCCTGTACACCGACGATTGCAGATCCACTCTGCCTAACTGTTATCTGGTCAAATACGCTGACGACACCGTTCTTCTGTCTCTGTTGTCGGGTCCCTCACAGAACCATGGACCAGCTTTACAGGAGTTGTGTGACAGCTCACACCTGGAATTGAATGTAAGCAAAACCAAAGAGATGATGGTGACCTTTTCCAACAAGCAGAGGGATCTGGCTGCAGCAGTCACCACCTTTATCCACGGGAAGCCAGTGGAGCTAGTTGAGGAGTATAAATATTTGGGTACTATCTTCGACCATCTGCTGAAATTCTCCTCCAATACAGAGGAGATTCTTAGGAGGTGTCAGCAGCGGCAATATCTCCTTAGGAAACTTAGCTCCTTTGGAGTCTGTAAAGACATTCTGTTGTCCTTTTATTACTCTTTCATAGAGCGTATCGTCACATTTTCCATAACTTGTTGGTTTCAGTCTACTAGTCTCCAGAACAGGAACCGGCTGCAGAGAGTTGTCACAGTGTCCTCTAAGATTATTGGTTTGTCTGTTAGATCTCTAACACACATATATGATCAACAGACACTTAGGTTAGCAAGTAAGATTATTAAAGACCCTTCACATGTTCTTCACTCTGCGTTTGAGTGGCTCCCCTCTGGAAGACGGCTGCGCTGCCCTGCCTGTAGAACTCAGAGAAGGAGGGCCACCTTTGTTCCTAAAG
>CM049855.1:262334-294834 GCA_027422415.1 Schizothorax lantsangensis
CAATTGAATGAACGGTGACCCACTCAAAGACAGTCCCTTACCGCCACCGTGTGGAGCAACAATGAAACTGCACTGACTGAGACCCGTCTAGAACACGCAGGTGAAATATCAACAGAAAAAGTATCTTGTCAGTCAGATTCGAGGATCAGAACTAACTGTTATATATATATATATATATATATAGGCTAACAATAGACTAACGATCTTATTGTCAGGTTTATGTTTTGTTATGTGGACTGTTATTTTGTCATTCTCTTCCGTTTACTTCACTTCCTGTTTCAACGGGATTTAGTTTCGGTTCCATTGGTTTCTGAATATGACCTCGTTACATCATAACACGTACACACAGATTATATATATATATAATCTAATCACAGATTATATCATATATGTGTATATGCGGTATATATGCTTATGTATACATACACATATATGTGCGTTAATACCGCATACCGCGCTATTGAGCCACTCAAAATTACCGCAAGGGAAATTCCTTCACCGCGACAGCCCTACTGAATGCCCAATAAAGCTGTTCACATTATATTTTCTGTTGGCATACATAAAACAAGTATAAATAGTAAACCCATTAATTTTACATGTTAACCAGGAATCACTCTCTCTATACTCCTTAAATCCTGATTTATAATCGCGACATCGTCTGATAAAATCAATATACATCTAACTTGCACTAAAAAACGACTATATGTGGTGGTTTTGGCTGTATTACTGTTTGGTCTCATTCAGCGCACTGTCTGCGTCTGAGTAACAAGCTATGCGCATATTAACAGACGAATTATGTTCATATTTAAAAGTCCAAACAGTCAGTAAGCGACAGGTGCTTGGAAACGCTGTTTTGTAAATGATTTACTGATGGTTTTGCTGCGTTACGGCCAATAGAATGCGCTGCTTCACTGCCGCTCACTGCACAGAATAGATGCAGAGAGAGGCGACACTGCGCCGGGAGTCAGAGCTAGCGCTCGCGGGGCAGCACTGGAGACATCTGCCAAATGAACAATAGCTAAGGTTTTTTCAAAGGTTTTGTCAGTATGTACCTGTTGTGGGGAAAAAAGCCGCCAAAAGGGTCTGAAAGTTGCTAAATATTGTGCTAAAGTCGCGCTCGTCTGTGAGATGCGGGAGCTGATGGCAGCGGGCGGTGGATATTGTTGCGGCCCGCCACAGATAAAGAGAGAGAGCTCGTCTGAGGGAGTCTCGACAGTTCCTGAGCACACAGAACGAGCAGTGCGAAACGCGTCAGGCGCGGGGAGATTTTCAACTAGTTAATCGATCGGGGATGGTTTCATTATCTCGGGCGGATAAAAAAAGTGTAAGAGATGATAATAATAGTAATAAAAACAAAAATGTGTCACCAAATATACTTGGGCGGCCGTTAATATACCTGGGCGGCCCGCCCAGCTAAAGTCTATGTGTGGGAAACACTGGTGTGTGAGTGAGAGTGTGAGAGTGTGTGTTGTCACCTGCCGACTCTGTGTGTGTGTGTGTGTGTGTGTGTGAGTGAGTGAGTGTGTGTGTGTGTGTGTGTGTGTGTGTGTGTGTGTGTGTGTGTGTGTGTGTGTGTGTGTGTGTGAGTGAGTGAGTGTGAGTGTGTGTGTGTGAGTGTGTGTGTGTGTGTGTGAGTGAGTGAGTGTGAGTGTGTGTGTGTGAGTGTGAGTGTGTGTGTGTGTGTGTGTGTGTGTGTGTGTGTGTGTGTGTGTGTGTTTATGTGGTTTATGAGGACACAAATTTGTATAATAACATGGGTATGACAGAGGTATTACAATTTGAAGGTGTTTTATGAGGACACTGCCTATGTCCCCGTAATTCAAAAGGCTTAAAAAACATACTAAATGGTGTTTTTTTGAAAATCTATAAATGCACACAGTCTCCTGTGAGGGCTAAGTTTAGGTGTAGGGTTGGTGTAGGGCAATAGCACACACAGTTTGTTCAGTATAAAAACCATTACGCCTATGGAGAGTCCCCTAAACCACAAAAACAGACGTGTGTGTGTGTGTGTGTGTGTGTGTGTGTGTGTGTGTGTGTGTTAGGGTTGTAACGGTATGATAATCGTCTCAGAAAATATCACGGTATATGGTATTAAACAGTCAAAACAGTTTTTTTTTGGTCGAACAAATGTTTGGAAGCATGTGTTTATTCAAATTTCATTAATCAAAAACAATCAAGTAAATTTCATCATTGATTATATATTAGTTTAACAACTTATATTCATCATTAATAATTCATAACAATTCATAAATTCTGGTTTGATTCTGTACTTTTATGATATAATACAAATATAATATAAAAAATAGTGGTAATGAAATTAATGCATAAAGCTTAAACAATTTAATTAATGTTTTAAAATGTAATCAAATGAAAATAACTTTTATCCTTTTATGTTTTCGTAAAGGACTGCACAATAGAGATATACTAAATAAAAATAAGGAGAAAATTATATTCCTTAAATGTTTCTATAAATTATTATTATTATTTTAGAAGTACATTACATTAAAGCAGACTTTTATTTTGACGGGTTGTAGTGAAGAGCTTTGAGTGTCAGTGTATTTGACAGTGGTTTTCTCAAATAAAATGATGAAAGGATTATTAATTGTTCTCTCAGTGTTTGTGTTCACGTCTTCAGATAGTGAGACAGCAGGCGCTGTTAAACACTATGAGCGGCGCCAGCACGCATACTTGAGTATGTAGTACACGACACATTCACAGAGAGACGCGCAAACCAAGCAGATTATATTTTTATATAGCAGTGTTTTTGCTCTTTAATAATCACAGACACTAGACCATGTCGTGATTTGACCGCTCTGTTTTTGATTTATTCATCAATACATAAAATCGCACATTTTATGTGACATCTGCATTGTAGATTCATTGTCATGACTGGATTCTGGGATTCACTCCGCTTCACAGAAATCATAAGGCTTTAACCTTAAGTTATGAATGGGACATAATAACTGTATCTGCACGGAGGGATGGTGTTCTCTGAAATCTAGGTAATGTTCGATGTGTTTCCTCTTTTTGCAGCTGCTTTGCGACAACAGTTTTTACGAACTGTCTATCCTCGAGGACAAATAAGCATTCGTCTTTTCTATATTCAAAGTAACGTTATTCCCATACTGCCAATTTTAATTTATATTTCGACGTGGGATAGAGATTAGAGAGAACGGCCTCTGTCTCTGATGTTGTCTCTGCTGTATGTGACTGCGGTCAAGCCAGCCGCCACTCCGAAATGCATGGTCAATCTAGCCGCCGCGCTGTTTTGTCGTGCGCGTATATACAGTGCATTACGGCGATCTTCCGCCGGTCTTTCGCCTGCGTTCACTAAGCCAATTTTTTATTTTTATTTTACTGCTTAACTTATACATACAAACAAGAACAGGGAGATAAGAGTAAGGGTAATATATATTAAGCAAATTAACTATACTAATTAATAAAGTAATATCAGATTAACTGTCTGTAATATTATTGTAATAATCTCTAATCTCTAGCTCTAAAAAGGAAAGTCCCTGTTACCACAGACTAGTTTCACTTCAGATTGATAGTAGGCCTTCTCAGGTTGTCACTCACCAAAAACCAGGCAAGTCTGATGTTGCATTACAAAATAAAAGCCCTCCAAAATCTCATGTCCAACCTGTTTTTCTTGGCATTTCAGATAGCTTTAAAAAGGAAAGTCCCTGTTACCACATTACCACCTGTTGCTTTCTATTTGAATATATTTTAAAATGTAATTTATTCCTGTGATAAAAGATGAATTTTCGGCATCATTACTCCAGTCTTCAGTGTCACATGATCTTCAGAAATCATGCTAATATGCTGATTTGCTGCTCAAGAAACATTTATTATTATTATCATCAATATTTAAAACAGTCGAGTCATTTTTTTCTGGATTCTTTGATGAATAGAAAGATCCAAAGATCAGTGTTTATCTGAAATAAAAAAGCTTTTGTAACATTAATATACTCTTTAGCCTACCTTCAAAAGATGATCAGTATAATTTTTGTTTTGGTTTTGGAAAGAAATGATAGAATTAATACTTTTATTTAGCAAGATGCTTTAAATTGATCAAAATGATGATAAAGCACATTATATGTTACAAAATATTTCTATATCAGATAAATGCTGTTCTTCTGAACTTTCTATTCATCAAAGAAACCTGAAAAAAATCTACTCAGCTGTTTTCATAATACATAATAATAATAATAATAATAAATGTATTTTGAGCAGCAAATCAGAATATTTGAATGATTTCTGAACATCATGTGACTGGAGTAATTATGCTTTAATTTAAATATTAAAAACATTTCACAATATTACTGTTTTTGCTGTATTTTGGATCAAACAAATACAGGCTTGGTGAACAGAAGAGACTTCTTTAAAAAAAAAAAAAAAAAAAATCTTACTGTTCAAAAACTTTTGAATGGTAGTGTCATATATATATATATATATATATATGGTGGTGATGGGCCGCCTGGACCAAAAAATGCCAGGGCCGATTTTTTGTCCCAGTCCAGCCCTGGTCTGTAGTGTATGTGTTAGTGTGTGTCAGTAGTGAGTGTGTGTGTGTATCAGTAGTGAGTGTGTGTGTGTGTGTGTGTGTGTGTGTGTGTGTGTGTGTGTGTGTGTGTGTGTGTGTGTGTGTCTGTAGTGTATGTGTTTGTCAGTAGTGAGTATGTGTGTATCAGTAGTGAGTGTGTGTGTGTGTGTGTGTGTGTGTGTGTGTGTGTGTGTGTGTGTGTGTGTGTCTGTAGTGTATGTGTTTGTCAGTAGTGAGTATGTGTGTATCAGTAGTGAGTGTGTGTGTGTGTGTGTCTGTAGTGTGTGTTGTCACCTGCCGACTCTGTGTGTGTGTGTGTGTGTGTGTGTGTGTGTGTGTGAGAGAGAGAGTGTGTGTGTCTGTGTGTGTGTGTGTGTCTGTAGTGTGTGTGTGTGTGTGTGTGTGTGTGTGTGTGTGTGTGTGTGTGTGTGTGTGTGTGTTGTCACCTGCCAACTCCGTGTGTGTGTGTGTGTGTGTGTGTGTGCGTGTGTGAGAGAGAGAGTGTGTGTGTGTGTGTCTGTAGTGTGTGTTGTCACCTGCCGACTCTGTGTGTAGGAACAGCTGTGGTGCCGAAGCGCTGCATGCCGTAGTAGTTGATGAAGCCGGTTTCTCTGAGTGAAGTCATGGCCTGCTCCACCTGCTCCAGAGAGCCGGAGATATTCCTGTGGAGGACACACACTTCACACTTACACACACAAGCTGGGGGGTGTTCCAGAAAGCAGGTTATGTGACATACCGGGTATGTTTGAGGATAAGTGAGCGGATAATCTCAGCTTTCGGTTCCAAAATCGGAGGTAACGTTCAGGGTACGTAAGTAACCATAGCAACTTGCTCTCTGAAGAGAACCTGCTCCGGAGCTATATATATATATATATATATATACGTATATAGTTGTATAACATGTTATTTATATAGCACTAATATAAGTAATATTATTCTAATATGGTTATATTTATTTTATTGGCATATCTAACAGTTATCTCTATAAATTATAAATCACTATTATGACAAAGGTAATATTTAATTTATTATATTATATAAATATTATCATCTCACACATGGATCGGAATTTTCTATCATGTATTTCTATAATAAAAATACATATCTGATATGACAATATATAATTAGCATCAAACAAATATAATTCTTATTCTCAAGAAATAAAGATTAAACAGAAAAATGATTGCACAACCATCGGTGGCGATATGCACGAAGTATGTAAATGACCAGTGAACAAAAGAAGAAACAAACAGCATGGCGTGCTTTTTCTTAAGCGTCTGTTTCTATAGTGACTCATGTCTTGAGTCTTAACCAGGAACACAAACCTCGAGTAAGCAAGGTTTGGGTTAATCAACCCAAAGTTCAGGGTTTAGCTGAAGGTAAGTTAACCGTGCTTTCTGGAATACACCCCTGATCTACCTGCACCAATAACCAGCATTGCTCATATAACTTCAACATGAGGGTGAATAAATCATGGCTTTTATATTTATATATTTGGGTGCACTAAACCTTGAAGACCAGCTCTAAGTCTAAACCGGTTTAAATGTTTATCTTGTTGGAGACAGCAGCTAACAGGAGTCGATGTCTCACCTGAGAACCACCGTGAAGTGGTTTCCCTGCAGTTCTCCCAGTTTTAATGGATGCTTCTTATAGCTGAAGTTTCCCAGCTTCAGGTTCATGAGGCACTTGTTGAGGTGAGACAATCTCTCAGCGGTGATCCTGTGGAGACACGTTCAGATTGATGTAAACACGTGTGTTTGAGGACAGCAGACGTCTGACGGGCTTCACTCACTTCAGCACCGCGATCTCCTGCACCGTGATGGCCCTCTTGTCTTTGGTGCCCATGTAGGAGAACATGTTGGGTCTGACCCTGCAGAAACAGAGGAGGAGCTGTGAGTGGAGCGTTAGGGAGCGACAGACTAGTGTTGGACGGACGGACGAGTGTTCGACAGACAGACGAGTGTTTGACAGACGGACGAGTGTTTGACAGACGGACGAGTGTTTGACAGACGAGTGTTTGACAGACGAGTGTTAGACAGACAGACGTGTGTTTGACAGACGAGTGTTAGACAGACAGACGAGTGTTTGACAGACGAGTGTTAGACAGACAGACGAGTGTTAGACAGACGAGTGTTAGACAGACGAGTGTTTGACAGACGAGTGTTTGACAGACGAGTGTTTGACAGACGAGTGTTAGACAGACAGACGAGTGTTTGACAGACGGACGAGTGTTTGACAGACGGACGAGTGTTTGACAGACGAGTGTTTGACAGACAGACGAGTGTTTGACAGACAGACGAGTGTTTGACAGACGAGTGTTAGACAGACAGACGAGTGTTAGACAGACAGACGAGTGTTAGACAGACGGACGAGTGTTAGACAGACGGACGAGTGTTAGACAGACAGACGAGTGTTAGACAGACAGACGAGTGTTTGAAACACAGACGAGTGTTTGACAGACGAGTGTTAGACAGACAGACGAGTGTTTGACAGACGGACGAGTGTTTGACAGACGGACGAGTGTTAGACAGACAGACGAGTGTTAGACAGACAGACGAGTGTTTGACAGACAGACGAGTGTTTGACAGACGAGTGTTAGACAGACAGACGAGTGTTTGACAGACGGACGAGTGTTTGACAGACGAGTGTTTGACAGACAGACGAGTGTTTGACAGACGAGTGTTTGACAGACGAGTGTTAGACAGACAGACGAGTGTTAGACAGACAGACGAGTGTTTGACAGACAGACGAGTGTTTGACAGACAGACGAGTGTTTGACAGACGAGTGTTTGACAGACAGACGAGTGTTTGACAGACAGACGAGTGTTTGACAGACGAGTGTTTGACAGACGGACGAGTGTTAGACAGACAGACGAGTGTTAGACAGACGGACGAGTGTTTGACAGACGGACGAGTGTTTGACAGACGGACGAGTGTTTGACAGACGGACGAGTGTTTGACAGACGAGTGTTAGACAGACGTTGACAGACAGACTAGTGTTTGACAGACAGACGAGTGTTTGACAGACAGACGAGTGTTGGACAGACAGACGAGTGTTGGACAGACAGACGAGTGTTGGACAGACGGACGAGTGTTTGACAGATGAGTGTTTGACAGACGAGTGTTAGACAGACAGACGAGTGTTTGACAGACGAGTGTTAGACAGAGAGACGAGTGTTTGACAGACGAGTGTTGGACAGACGGACGAGTGTTTGACAGACGAGTGTTGGACAGACAGACGAGTGTTTGACAGACGAGTGTTAGACAGACGAGTGTTAGACAGACAGACGAGTGTTTGACAGACGAGTGTTAGACAGACGTTGACAGACAGACTAGTGTTTGACAGACAGACGAGTGTTTGACAGACAGACGAGTGTTAGACAGACGAGTGTTAGACAGACGAGTGTTAGACAGACGAGTGTTAGACAGACAGACGAGTGTTTGACAGACGAGTGTTAGACAGACGTTGACAGACAGACTAGTGTTTGACAGACAGACGAGTGTTTGACAGACAGACGAGTGTTGGACAGACGGACGAGTGTTTGACAGACGAGTGTTTGACAGACGAGTGTTTGACAGACGAGTGTTAGACAGAGAGACGAGTGTTTGACAGACGAGTGTTGGACAGACAGACGAGTGTTTGACAGACAGACGAGTGTTGGAAAGACAGACGAGTGTTGGACAGACGGACGAGTGTTTGACAGACGAGTGTTGGACAGACAGACGAGTGTTTGACAGACGAGTGTTAGACAGACGAGTGTTGGACAGACAGACGAGTGTTGGACAGACGAGTGTTGGACAGACGGACGAGTGTTTGACAGACGAGTGTTTGACAGACGAGTGTTAGACAGAGAGACGAGTGTTTGACAGACGAGTGTTGGACAGACAGACGAGTGTTTGACAGACAGACGAGTGTTGGAAAGACAGACGAGTGTTGGACAGACGGACGAGTGTTTGACAGACGAGTGTTGGACAGACAGACGAGTGTTTGACAGACGAGTGTTAGACAGACGAGTGTTGGACAGACAGACGAGTGTTGGACAGACGAGTGTTAGACAGACGAGTGTTAGACAGACGAGTGTTTGACAGACAGACGAGTGTTTGACAGATGAGTGTTAGACCGACGAGTGTTAGACAGACGAGTGTTAGACAGACGAGTGTTAGACAGACGAGTGTTAGACAGACAGACGAGTGTTAGACAGACGAGTGTTTGACAGACAGACGAGTGTTTGACAGACGAGTGTTAGACAGACTAGTGTTTGACAGACTAGTGTTTGACAGACAGACGAGTGTTTGACAGACAGACGAGTGTTGGACAGACAGACGAGTGTTGGACAGACGGACGAGTGTTTGACAGACGAGTGTTGGACAGACAGACGAGTGTTTGACAGACGAGTGTTAGACAGACAGACGAGTGTTTGACAGACGAGTGTTAGACAGAGAGACGAGTGTTTGACAGACGAGTGTTGGACAGACGGACGAGTGTTTGACAGACGAGTGTTGGACAGACAGACGAGTGTTGGACAGACAGACGAGTGTTGGACAGACGGACGAGTGTTTGACAGACGAGTGTTGGACAGACAGACGAGTGTTAGACAGACGAGTGTTAGACAGACGAGTATTAGACAGACGAGTGTTAGACAGACGTTGACAGACAGACTAGTGTTTGACAGACAGACGAGTGTTTGACAGACAGACGAGTGTTGGACAGACGGACGAGTGTTTGACAGACGAGTGTTTGACAGACGAGTGTTTGACAGACGAGTGTTAGACAGACAGACGAGTGTTTGACAGACGAGTGTTAGACAGAGAGACGAGTGTTTGACAGACGAGTGTTGGACAGACAGACGAGTGTTTGACAGACAGACGAGTGTTGGACAGACGGACGAGTGTTTGACAGACGAGTGTTGGACAGACAGACGAGTGTTTGACAGACGAGTTTTAGACAGACGAGTGTTAGACAGACGAGTGTTAGACAGACGAGTGTTGGACAGACAGACGAGTGTTTGACAGACGAGTGTTAGACAGACGAGTGTTAGACAGACGAGTGTTTGACAGACAGACTAGTGTTTGACAGACAGACGAGTGTTGGACAGACAGACGAGTGTTTGACAGACGAGTGTTGGACAGACAGACGAGTGTTTGACAGACGAGTGTTAGACAGACGAGTGTTAGACAGACGAGTGTTAGACAGACGAGTGTTTGACAGACAGACGAGTGTTTGACAGACGAGTGTTAGACAGACGAGTGTTAGACAGACGAGTGTTTGACAGACAGACGAGTGTTAGACAGACGAGTGTTGGACAGACAGACGAGTGTTAGACAGACGAGTGTTGGACAGACGGACGAGTGTTTGACAGACGAGTGTTGGACAGACAGACGAGTGTTTGACAGACGAGTGTTAGACAGACGAGTGTTAGACAGACAGACGAGTGTTTGACAGACGAGTGTTAGACAGACGAGTGTTAGACAGACGAGTGTTTGACAGACAGACGAGTGTTAGACAGACGAGTGTTTGACAGACAGACGAGTGTTTGACAGACGAGTGTTAGACAGACTAGTGTTTGACAGACAGACGAGTGTTTGACAGACAGACGAGTGTTTGACAGACGAGTGTTTGACAGACGAGTGTTAGACAGACAGACGAGTGTTTGACAGACGAGTGTTAGACAGACGAGTGTTTGACAGACAGACGAGTGTTGGACAGACAGACGAGTGTTGGACAGACGGACGAGTGTTTGACAGACGGACGAGTGTTTGACAGACGGACGAGTGTTTGACAGACGAGTGTTGGACAGACAGACGAGTGTTTGACAGACAGACGAGTGTTGGACAGACAGACGAGTGTTGGACAGACAGACGAGTGTTAGACAGACAGACGAGTGTTTGACAGACGAGTGTTTGACAGACAGACGAGTGTTGGACAGACGGACGAGTGTTGGACAGACGGACGAGTGTTGGACAGACGGACGAGTGTTTGACAGACGAGTGTTTGACAGACGAGTGTTAGACAGACAGACGAGTGTTTGACAGACGAGTGTTTGACAGACGAGTGTTAGACAGACGAGTGTTAGACAGACGGACGAGTGTTTGACAGACGGACGAGTGTTTGACAGACGGACGAGTGTTCGACAGACGAGTGTTTGACAGACAGACGAGTGTTTGACAGATGAGTGTTAGACAGACAGATGAGTGATAGACAGACAGACGAGTGTTTGACAGACGGACGAGCGTTTGACAGATGAGTGTTAGACAGACAGATGAGTGATAGACAGACAGACGAGTGTTTGACAGACAGACGAGTGTTTGACAGACGGACGACCGTTAGACGGACGGACGAACGTTAGACGGACGGACGAGCGTTTGACACGGACGAGCGTTCGACAGACGGACGAGTGTTTGACACACGGACGAGCGTTTGACACAGACGAGCGTTTGACAGACGGACGAGTGTTCGACGGACGGACGAGTGTTCGACGGACGGACGAGCGTTCGACGGACGGACGAGCGTTCGATGGACGGACGAGAGTTCGACGGACGGACGAGAGTTCGACGGACGGACGAGCGTTTGACGGACGGACAAGCATTTGACACAGACGAGCGTTTGACAGACGGACGAGTGTTCGACGGACAGACGAGCGTTTGACACAGACGAGCGTTCGACGGACGGACGAGTCTTCGACGGACGGACGAGAGTTCGACAGACGGACGAGCGTTTGACACACGGACGAGCGTTTGACACGGACGAGTGTTCGACGGACGGACGAGTGTTCGACGGACGGACGAGCGTTCGACAGACGGACGAGAGTTCGACAGACGGACGAGCGTTTGACAGACGGACGAGCGTTTGACACACGGACGATCGTTTGACACAGACGAGCGTTTGACAGACGGACGAGTGTTCGACGGACGGACGAGTGTTCGACGGATGGACGAGCGTTTGACAGACGGACGAGTGTTCAACAGACGGACGAGCGTTTGACACAGACGAGTGTTTGACAGACGGACGAGTGTTCGACAGACGGACGAGCGTTTGACACAGACGAGTGTTTGACAGACGAGCGTTCGACAGACGGACGAGCGTTCGACAGAGGGACGAGTGTTTGACAGACGGACGAGTGTTTGACACACAGACGAGCGTTTGACAGACGGACGAGTGTTGCACAGATGGACGATCGTTTGACACAGACGAGTGTTTGACAGACGAGCGTTCTAAAGACGGACGAGCGTTTGACAGACGGACGAGTGTTTGAAAGACGGACGAGCGTTCGACAGACGGACGAGCGTTTGACACAGACGAGTGTTTGACAGACGAGCGTTCGACAGACGGACGAGCGTTTGACACAGACGAGTGTTTGACAGACGAGTGTTTGACAGACGAGCGTTCTAAAGACGGACGAGCGTTTGACAGACGGACGAGTGTTTGAAAGACGGACGAGCGTTCGACAGACGGACGAGCGTTTGACACAGACGAGTGTTTGACAGACGAGCGTTCGACAGACGGACGAGCGTTTGACAGAGACGAGTGTTTGACAGACGAGTGTTTGACAGACGGACGAGTGTTGGACGGACGGACGAGCGTTTGACGGACGGACGAGTGTTCGACGGACGGACGAGCGTTTGACACAGACGAGTGTTTGACAGACGAGTGTTTGACAGACGAGCGTTCTAAAGACGGACGAGCGTTTGACAGACGGACGAGTGTTTGAAAGACGGACGAGCGTTCGACAGACGGACGAGCGTTTGACACAGACGAGTGTTTGACAGACGAGCGTTCGACAGACGGACGAGCGTTTGACACAGACGAGTGTTTGACAGACGAGTGTTTGACAGACGGACGAGTGTTGGACGGACGGACGAGCGTTTGACGGACGGACGAGTGTTCGACGGACGGACGAGCGTTTGACACAGACGAGCGTTTGACAGATAGACGAGTGTTTGACAGACGGACGAGTGTTGGACAGACGGACGAGTGTTGGACAGACGGACGAGTGTTTGACGGACGGACGAGCGTTAGACGGACGGACGAGCGTTTGACACACGGACGAGCGTTTGACACACGGACGAGCGTTTGACACACGGACGAGCGTTTGACAGACGGACGATCGTTTGACACAGACGAGCGTTTGAAAGATGGACGAGCGTTTGACAGACGGACGAGTGTTCGACAGACGGACGAGTGTTCGACAGACGGACGAGCATTTGACAGACGGACGAGAGTTCGACAGACGGACGAACGTTTGACAGACGGACGAGCGTTCGACAGACGGACGAGAGTTCGACAGACGGACGAGCGTTTGACACACGGACGAGCGTTTGACAGACAGACGAGCGTTTGACAGATGAGTGTTAGACAGACAGATGAGTGATAGACAGACAGACGAGTGTTTGACAGACAGACGAGTGTTTGACAGACGAGTGTTAGACAGACAGACGAGTGTTAGACAGACAGACGAGTGTTAGACAGACGGACGAGTGTTAGACAGACGGACGAGTGTTAGACAGACAGACGAGTGTTAGACAGACAGACGAGTGTTTGAAACACAGACGAGTGTTTGACAGACGAGTGTTAGACAGACAGACGAGTGTTTGACAGACGGACGAGTGTTTGACAGACGGACGAGTGTTAGACAGACAGACGAGTGTTAGACAGACAGACGAGTGTTTGACAGACAGACGAGTGTTTGACAGACGAGTGTTAGACAGACAGACGAGTGTTTGACAGACGGACGAGTGTTTGACAGACGAGTGTTTGACAGACAGACGAGTGTTTGACAGACGAGTGTTAGACAGACAGACGAGTGTTAGACAGACAGACGAGTGTTTGACAGACAGACGAGTGTTTGACAGACGAGTGTTTGACAGACAGACGAGTGTTTGACAGACAGACGAGTGTTTGACAGACGAGTGTTTGACAGACGGACGAGTGTTAGACAGACAGACGAGTGTTAGACAGACAGACGAGTGTTAGACAGACGGACGAGTGTTTGACAGACGGACGAGTGTTTGACAGACGGACGAGTGTTTGACAGACGGACGAGTGTTTGACAGACGGACGAGTGTTTGACAGACAGACGAGTGTTTGACAGACGAGTGTTAGACAGACGTTGACAGACAGACTAGTGTTTGACAGACAGACGAGTGTTGGACAGACGGACGAGTGTTTGACAGATGAGTGTTTGACAGACGAGTGTTAGACAGACAGACGAGTGTTTGACAGACGAGTGTTAGACAGAGAGACGAGTGTTTGACAGACGAGTGTTGGACAGACGGACGAGTGTTTGACAGACGAGTGTTGGACAGACAGACGAGTGTTTGACAGACGAGTGTTAGACAGACGAGTGTTAGACAGACAGACGAGTGTTTGACAGACGAGTGTTAGACAGACGTTGACAGACAGACTAGTGTTTGACAGACAGACGAGTGTTTGACAGACAGACGAGTGTTAGACAGACGAGTGTTAGACAGACGAGTGTTAGACAGACGAGTGTTAGACAGACAGACGAGTGTTTGACAGACGAGTGTTAGACAGACGTTGACAGACAGACTAGTGTTTGACAGACAGACGAGTGTTTGACAGACAGACGAGTGTTGGACAGACGGACGAGTGTTTGACAGACGAGTGTTTGACAGACGAGTGTTTGACAGACGAGTGTTAGACAGAGAGACGAGTGTTTGACAGACGAGTGTTGGACAGACAGACGAGTGTTTGACAGACAGACGAGTGTTGGAAAGACAGACGAGTGTTGGACAGACGGACGAGTGTTTGACAGACGAGTGTTGGACAGACAGACGAGTGTTTGACAGACGAGTGTTAGACAGACGAGTGTTGGACAGACAGACGAGTGTTGGACAGACGAGTGTTGGACAGACGGACGAGTGTTTGACAGACGAGTGTTTGACAGACGAGTGTTAGACAGAGAGACGAGTGTTTGACAGACGAGTGTTGGACAGACAGACGAGTGTTTGACAGACAGACGAGTGTTGGAAAGACAGACGAGTGTTGGACAGACGGACGAGTGTTTGACAGACGAGTGTTGGACAGACAGACGAGTGTTTGACAGACGAGTGTTAGACAGACGAGTGTTGGACAGACAGACGAGTGTTGGACAGACGAGTGTTAGACAGACGAGTGTTAGACAGACGAGTGTTTGACAGACAGACGAGTGTTTGACAGATGAGTGTTAGACGAGAGTGTTAGACAGACGAGTGTTAGACAGACGAGTGTTAGACAGACGAGTGTTAGACAGACAGACGAGTGTTAGACAGACGAGTGTTTGACAGACAGACGAGTGTTTGACAGACGAGTGTTAGACAGACTAGTGTTTGACAGACTAGTGTTTGACAGACAGACGAGTGTTTGACAGACAGACGAGTGTTGGACAGACAGACGAGTGTTGGACAGACGGACGAGTGTTTGACAGACGAGTGTTGGACAGACAGACGAGTGTTTGACAGACGAGTGTTAGACAGACAGACGAGTGTTTGACAGACGAGTGTTAGACAGAGAGACGAGTGTTTGACAGACGAGTGTTGGACAGACGGACGAGTGTTTGACAGACGAGTGTTGGACAGACAGACGAGTGTTGGACAGACAGACGAGTGTTGGACAGACGGACGAGTGTTTGACAGACGAGTGTTGGACAGACAGACGAGTGTTAGACAGACGAGTGGTAGACAGACGAGTGACAGACGAGTGTTAGACAGACGTTGACAGACAGACTAGTGTTTGACAGACAGACGAGTGTTTGACAGACAGACGAGTGTTGGACAGACGGACGAGTGTTTGACAGACGAGTGTTTGACAGACGAGACAGACGAGTGTTTGACAGACGAGTGTTAGACAGACAGACGAGTGTTTGACAGACGAGTGTTAGACAGAGAGACGAGTGTTTGACAGACGAGTGTTGGACAGACAGACGAGTGTTGGACAGACGGACGAGTGTTTGACAGACGAGTGTTGGACAGACAGACGAGTGTTTGACAGACGAGTTTTAGACAGACGAGTGTTAGACAGACGAGTGTTAGACAGACGAGTGTTGGACAGACAGACGAGTGTTTGACAGACGAGTGTTAGACAGACGAGTGTTAGACAGACGAGTGTTTGACAGACAGACTAGTGTTTGACAGACAGACGAGTGTTGGACAGACAGACGAGTGTTTGACAGACGAGTGTTGGACAGACAGACGAGTGTTTGACAGACGAGTGTTAGACAGACGAGTGTTAGACAGACGAGTGTTAGACAGACGAGTGTTTGACAGACAGACGAGTGTTTGACAGACGAGTGTTAGACAGACGAGTGTTAGACAGACGAGTGTTTGACAGACAGACGAGTGTTAGACAGACGAGTGTTGGACAGACAGACGAGTGTTAGACAGACGAGTGTTGGACAGACGGACGAGTGTTTGACAGACGAGTGTTGGACAGACAGACGAGTGTTTGACAGACGAGTGTTAGACAGACGAGTGTTAGACAGACGAGTGTTAGACAGACGAGTGTTAGACAGACAGACGAGTGTTTGACAGACGAGTGTTAGACAGACGAGTGTTAGACAGACGAGTGTTTGACAGACAGACGAGTGTTAGACAGACGAGTGTTTGACAGACAGACGAGTGTTTGACAGACGAGTGTTAGACAGACGAGTGTTGGAGACAGACGAGTGTTTGACAGACAGACGAGTGTTTGACAGACAGACGAGTGTTTGACAGACGAGTGTTAGACAGACGAGTGTTAGACAGACAGACAGAGTGTTTGACAGACGAGTGTTAGACAGACGAGTGTTTGACAGACGAGTGTTAGACAGACGAGTGTTGGACAGACAGACGAGAGTGTTGACAGACAGACGACGACGAGTGTTTGACAGACGACGACAGACAGTGTTTGACAGACGAGAGACAGACAGAGTGTTTGACAGACGAGACGTTTGACAGACAGACAGACAGACGAGTGTTTGACAGACGAGACAGACAGACAGAGTGTTGACAGACAGACAGACGAGTGTTGGACAGACGGACGAGTGTTGGACAGACGGACGAGTGTTGGACAGACGGACGAGTGTTGGACAGACGGACGAGTGTTTGGACAGACGGACGAGTGTTGACAGACGAGTGTTTGACAGACGAGTGTTTGACAGACGAGTGTTTGACAGACGGAGACAGACGAGTGTTTGACACGAGTGTTTGACAGACGAGTGTTAGACAGACGAGTGTTAGACAGACGGACGAGTGTTTGACAGACGGACGAGTGTTTGACAGACGGACGAGTGTTCGACAGACGAGTGTTTGACAGACAGACGAGTGTTTGACAGATGAGTGTTAGACAGACAGATGAGTGATAGACAGACAGACGAGTGTTTGACAGACGGACGAGCGTTTGACAGATGAGTGTTAGACAGACAGATGAGTGATAGACAGACAGACGAGTGTTTGACAGACAGACGAGTGTTTGACAGACAGACGAGTGTTTGACAGACGGACGACCGTTAGACGGACGGACGAACGTTAGACGGACGGACGAGCGTTTGACACGGACGAGCGTTCGACAGACGGACGAGTGTTTGACACACGGACGAGCGTTTGACACAGACGAGCGTTTGACAGACGGACGAGTGTTCGACGGACGGACGAGTGTTCGACGGACGGACGAGCGTTCGACGGACGGACGAGCGTTCGATGGACGGACGAGAGTTCGACGGACGGATGAGCGTTTGACGGACGGACAAGCATTTGACACAGACGAGCGTTTGACAGACGGACGAGTGTTCGACGGACAGACGAGCGTTTGACACAGACGAGCGTTCGACGGACGGACGAGTCTTCGACGGACGGACGAGAGTTCGACAGACGGACGAGCGTTTGACACACGGACGAGCGTTTGACACGGACGAGTGTTCGACGGACGGACGAGTGTTCGACGGACGGACGAGCGTTCGACAGACGGACGAGAGTTCGACAGACGGACGAGCGTTTGACAGACGGACGAGCGTTTGACACACGGACGATCGTTTGACACAGACGAGCGTTTGACAGACGGACGAGTGTTCGACGGACGGACGAGTGTTCGACGGATGGACGAGCGTTTGACAGACGGACGAGTGTTCAACAGACGGACGAGCGTTTGACACAGACGAGTGTTTGACAGACGGACGAGTGTTCGACAGACGGACGAGCGTTTGACACAGACGAGTGTTTGACAGACGAGCGTTCGACAGACGGACGAGCGTTCGACAGAGGGACGAGTGTTTGACAGACGGACGAGTGTTTGACACACAGACGAGCGTTTGACAGACGGACGAGTGTTGCACAGATGGACGATCGTTTGACACAGACGAGTGTTTGACAGACGAGCGTTCTAAAGACGGACGAGCGTTTGACAGACGGACGAGTGTTTGAAAGACGGACGAGCGTTCGACAGACGGACGAGCGTTTGACACAGACGAGTGTTTGACAGACGAGCGTTCGACAGACGGACGAGCGTTTGACACAGACGAGTGTTTGACAGACGAGTGTTTGACAGACGAGCGTTCGACAGACGGACGAGCGTTTGACAGACGGACGAGTGTTTGAAAGACGGACGAGCGTTCGACAGACGGACGAGTGTTTGACAGACGAGCGTTCGACAGACGGACGAGCGTTTGACACAGACGAGTGTTTGACAGACGAGTGTTTGACAGACGGACGAGTGTTGGACGGACGGACGAGCGTTTGACGGACGGACGAGTGTTCGACGGACGGACGAGCGTTTGACACAGACGAGTGTTTGACAGACGAGTGTTTGACAGACGAGCGTTCTAAAGACGGACGAGCGTTTGACAGACGGACGAGTGTTTGAAAGACGGACGAGCGTTCGACAGACGGACGAGCGTTTGACACAGACGAGTGTTTGACAGACGAGCGTTCGACAGACGGACGAGCGTTTGACACAGACGAGTGTTTGACAGACGAGTGTTTGACAGACGGACGAGTGTTGGACGGACGGACGAGCGTTTGACGGACGGACGAGTGTTCGACGGACGGACGAGCGTTTGACACAGACGAGCGTTTGACAGATAGACGAGTGTTTGACAGACGGACGAGTGTTGGACAGACGGACGAGTGTTGGACAGACGGACGAGTGTTTGACGGACGGACGAGCGTTAGACGGACGGACGAGCGTTTGACACACGGACGAGCGTTTGACACACGGACGAGCGTTTGACACACGGACGAGCGTTTGACAGACGGACGATCGTTTGACACAGACGAGCGTTTGAAAGATGGACGAGCGTTTGACAGACGGACGAGTGTTCGACAGACGGACGAGAGTTCGACAGACGGACGAGCATTTGACAGACGGACGAGAGTTCGACAGACGGACGAACGTTTGACAGACGGACGAGCGTTCGACAGACGGACGAGAGTTCGACAGACGGACGAGCGTTTGACACACGGACGAGCGTTTGACAGACGGACGAGCGTTTGACAGACGGACGAGTGTTCGACAGACAGACGAGTGTTTGACAGATGAGTGTTAGACAGACAGATGAGTGATAGACAGACAGACGAGTGTTTGACAGACAGACGAGTGTTAGACAGACAGACGAGTGATAGACAGACGGACGAGCGTTTGACACAGACGAGTGTTTGACAGACGAGTGTTTGACAGACGGACGAGCGTTTGACAGATGAGTGTTAGACAGACAGATGAGTGATAGACAGACGGACGAGTGTTTGACAGACAGACGAGTGTTTGACAGATGAGTGTTAGACAGACAGATGAGTGTTAGACAGAAAGACGAGTGTTTGACAGACGGACGAGCGTTTGACAGATGAGTGTTAGACAGACAGACGAGAGATAGACAGACGGACGAGTGTTTGACAGACAGACGAGTGTTTGACAGATGAGTGTTAGACGGACGGACGAGCATTAGACGGACGGACGAGCGTTAGACGGACGGACGAGCGTTAGACGGACGGACAAGCGTTTGACACGGACGAGCGTTCGACAGACGGACGAGTGTTTGACAGACAGACGAGTGTTTGACAGACGGACGACCGTTAGACGGACGGACGAACGTTAGACGGACGGACGAGCGTTTGACACGGACGAGCGTTCGACAGACGGACGAGTGTTTGACACACGGACGAGCGTTTGACACAGACGAGCGTTTGACAGACGGACGAGTGTTCGACGGACGGACGAGTGTTCGACGGACGGACGAGTGTTCGACGGACGGACGAGCGTTCGACGGACGGACGAGCGTTCGATGGACGGACAAGAGTTCGACGGACGGACGAGCGTTTGACGGACGGACAAGCATTTGACACAGACGAGCGTTTGACAGACGGACGAGTGTTCGACGGACAGACGAGCGTTTGACACAGACGAGCGTTCGACGGACGGATGAGCGTTCGACGGACGGACGAGCGTTCGACAGACGGATGAGCGTTTGATAGACGGACGAGCGTTTGACACACGGACGAGCGTTTGACAGACGGATGAGCGTTTGACAGACGGACGAGTGTTTGACAGACGGACGAGTGTTTGACAGACGGACGAGCGTTATACGGACGGACGAGCATTTGACACACGGACGAGTGTTTGACAGACGGACGAGCGTCTGACGGACGGACGAGCGTTTGACACGGACGAGCGTTTGACACACGGACGAGCGTTTGATAGACGGACGAGCGTTTGACGGACGGACGAGCGTTAGACGGACGGACGAGCGTTTGACACAGACGAGCGTTTGACAGACGGACGAGTGTTTGACGGACGGACGAGTGTTCGACGGACGGACGAGCGTTTGACGCAGACGAGCGTTTGACAGACGGACGAGCGTTCGACGGACGGACGAGCGTTCGACGGACGGACGAGCGTTCGACGGACGGACGAGCGTTCGACGGACGGACGAGCGTTAGACAGACGGACGAGCGTTAGACAGACGGACGAGCGTTCGACATACGGACGAGTGTTCGACAGACGGACGAGAGTTCGACAGACGGACGAGAGTTCAATCGGACGGACGAGAGTTCGACGGACGGACGAGCGTTTGACGGACGGACGAGCGTTTGACGGACGGACGAGTCTTCGACGGACGGACGAGAGTTCGACAGACGGACGAGCGTTTGACACACGGACGAGCGTTTGACACGGACGAGCGTTCGACAGACGGACGAGCGTTCGACAGACGGACGAGAGTTCGACAGACGGACGAGAGTTCGACAGACGGACGAGAGTTCGACAGACGGACGAGCGTTCGACGGACGGACGAGCGTTTGACGGACGGACGAGTGTTCGACGGACGGACGAGTGTTCGACGGACGGACGAGCGTTCGACAGACGGACGAGAGTTCGACAGACGGACGAGCGTTTGACAGACGGACGAGCGTTTGACACACGGACGATCGTTTGACACAGACGAGCGTTTGACAGACGGACGAGTGTTCGACGGACGGACGAGTGTTCGACGGATGGACGAGCGTTTGACAGACGGACGAGTGTTCAACAGACGGACGAGCGTTTGACACAGACGAGTGTTTGACAGACGGACGAGTGTTCGACAGACGGACGAGCGTTTGACACAGACGAGTGTTTGACAGACGAGCGTTCGACAGACGGACGAGCGTTCGACAGAGGGACGAGTGTTTGACAGACGGACGAGTGTTTGACACACAGACGAGCGTTTGACAGACGGACGAGTGTTGCACAGATGGACGATCGTTTGACACAGACGAGTGTTTGACAGACGAGCGTTCTAAAGACGGACGAGCGTTTGACAGACGGACGAGTGTTTGAAAGACGGACGAGCGTTCGACAGACGGACGAGCGTTTGACACAGACGAGTGTTTGACAGACGAGCGTTCGACAGACGGACGAGCGTTTGACACAGACGAGTGTTTGACAGACGAGTGTTTGACAGACGAGCGTTCTAAAGACGGACGAGCGTTTGACAGACGGACGAGTGTTTGAAAGACGGACGAGCGTTCGACAGACGGACGAGCGTTTGACACAGACGAGTGTTTGACAGACGAGCGTTCGACAGACGGACGAGCGTTTGACACAGACGAGTGTTTGACAGACGAGTGTTTGACAGACGGACGAGTGTTGGACGGACGGACGAGCGTTTGACGGACGGACGAGTGTTCGACGGACGGACGAGCGTTTGACACAGACGAGCGTTTGACAGATAGACGAGTGTTTGACAGACGGACGAGTGTTGGACAGACGGACGAGTGTTTGACAGACGGACGAGTGTTTGACGGACGGACGAGCGTTAGACGGACGGACGAGCGTTTGACACACGGACGAGCGTTTGACACACGGACGAGCGTTTGACACACGGACGAGCGTTTGACAGACGGACGATCGTTTGACACAGACGAGCGTTTGAAAGATGGACGAGCGTTTGACAGACGGACGAGTGTTCGACAGACGGACGAGAGTTCGACAGACGGACGAGCATTTGACAGACGGACGAGAGTTCGACAGACGGACGAACGTTTGACAGACGGACGAGAGTTCGACAGACGGAGGAACGTTTGACAGACGGACGAGCGTTCGACAGACGGACGAGAGTTCGACAGACGGACGAGCGTTTGACAGACGGACGAGCGTTTGACACACGGACGAGCGTTTGACAGACGGACGAGTGTTCGACAGACGGACGAGCGTTTGACACAGACGAGTGTTTGACAGACGAGCGTTCGACAGACGGACGAGCGTTTGACAGACGGACGAGTGTTTGACAGACGGACGAGCGTTTGACAGACGGACGATCGTTTGACACAGACGAGCGTTTGACACAGACGAGTGTTTGACAGACGGACGAGTGTTTGACAGACGGACGAGTGTTTGAAAGACGGACGAGCGTTCGACAGACGGACGAGCGTTTGACACAGACGAGTGTTTGACAGACGAGCGTTTGACAGACGAGCGTTCGACAGACGGACGAGCGTTTGACACAGACGAGTGTTTGACAGACGAGTGTTTGACAGACGAGCGTTCTAAAGACGGACGAGCGTTTGACAGACGGACGAGTGTTTGAAAGACGGACGAGCGTTCGACAGACGGACGAGCGTTTGACACAGACGAGTGTTTGACAGACGAGCGTTCGACAGACGGACGAGCGTTTGACACAGACGAGTGTTTGACAGACGAGTGTTCTAAAGACGGACGAGCGTTTGACAGACGGACGAGTGTTTGAAAGACGGACGAGCGTTCGACAGACGGACGAGTGTTGGACGGACGGACGAGCGTTTGACGGACGGACGAGTGTTCGACGGACGGACGAGCGTTTGACACAGACGAGCGTTTGACAGATAGACGAGTGTTTGACAGACGGACGAGTGTTGGACAGACGGACGAGTGTTTGACAGACGGACGAGTGTTTGACGGACGGACGAGCGTTAGACGGACGGACGAGCGTTTGACACACGGACGAGCGTTTGACACACGGACGAGCGTTTGACAGACGGACGATCGTTTGACACAGACGAGCGTTTGAAAGATGGACGAGCGTTTGACAGACGGACGAGTGTTCGACAGACGGACGAGAGTTCGACAGACGGACGAGCATTTGACAGACGGACGAGAGTTCGACAGACGGACGAACGTTTGACAGACGGACGAGAGTTCGACAGACGGACGAACGTTTGACAGACGGACGAGCGTTCGACAGACGGACGAGAGTTCGACAGACGGACGAGCGTTTGACACACGGACGAGCGTTTGACAGACGGACGAGTGTTCGACAGACGGACGAGCGTTTGACACAGACGAGTGTTTGACAGACGAGCGTTCGACAGACGGACGAGCGTTTGACAGACGGACGAGTGTTTGACAGACGGACGAGCGTTTGACAGACGGACGATCGTTTGACACAGACGAGCGTTTGACACAGACGAGTGTTTGACAGACGGACGAGTGTTCGACAGACGGACGAGCGTTTGACACAGACGAGTGTTTGACACAGACGAGTGTTTGACAGACGAGCGTTCGACAGACGGACGAGCGTTTGACACAGACGAGTGTTTGACAGACGGACGAGTGTTTGACACACAGACGAGCGTTTGACAGACGGACGAGTGTTGCACAGATGGACGAGCGTTTGACACAGACGAGTGTTTGACAGATGAGTGTTTGACAGACGGACGACTGTTTGACACACGGACGAGCGTTTGACACGGACGAGCGTTCGACAGACGGACGAGCGTTCGACAGACGGACGAGAGTTCGACAGACGGACGAGAGTTCGACAGACGGACGAGAGTTCGACGGACGGACGAGAGTTCGACGGACGGACGAGCGTTCGACGGACGGACGAGCGTTTGACGGACGGACGAGTGTTCGACGGACGGACGAGTGTTCGACGGACGGACAAGCGTTCGACAGACGGACGAGAGTTCGACAGACGGACGAGCGTTTGACAGACGGACGAGCGTTTGACACACGGACGATCGTTTGACACAGACGAGCGTTTGACAGACGGACGAGTGTTCGACGGACGGACGAGTGTTCGACGGATGGACGAGCGTTTGACAGACGGACGAGTGTTCAACAGACGGACGAGCGTTTGACACAGACGAGTGTTTGACAGACGGACGAGTGTTCGACAGACGGACGAGCGTTTGACACAGACGAGTGTTTGACAGACGAGCGTTCGACAGACGGACGAGCGTTCGACAGAGGGACGAGTGTTTGACAGACGGACGAGAGTTCGACAGACGGACGAACGTTTGACAGACGGACGAGAGTTCGACAGACGGACGAACGTTTGACAGACGGACGAGCGTTCGACAGACGGACGAGAGTTCGACAGACGGACGAGCGTTTGACAGACGGACGAGCGTTTGACACACGGACGAGCGTTTGACAGACGGACGAGTGTTCGACAGACGGACGAGCGTTTGACACAGACGAGTGTTTGACAGACGAGCGTTCGACAGACGGACGAGCGTTTGACAGACGGACGAGTGTTTGACAGACGGACGAGCGTTTGACAGACGGACGATCGTTTGACACAGACGAGCGTTTGACACAGACGAGTGTTTGACAGACGGACGAGTGTTCGACAGACGGACGAGCGTTTGACACAGACGAGTGTTTGACACAGACGAGTGTTTGACAGACGAGTGTTTGACAGACGGACGAGTGTTTGACACACAGACGAGCGTTTGACAGACGGACGAGTGTTGCACAGATGGACGAGCGTTTGACACAGACGAGTGTTTGACAGACGGACGACTGTTTGACAGACGGACGAGCGTTTGACACGGACGAGCGTTCGACAGACGGACGAGCGTTCGACAGACGGACGAGAGTTCGACAGACGGACGAGAGTTCGACAGACGGACGAGAGTTCGACGGACGGACGAGAGTTCGACGGACGGACGAGCGTTTGACGGACGGACGAGCGTTCGACGGACGGACGAGCGTTCGACGGACGGACGAGCGTTCGACAGACGGACGAGAGTTCGACAGACGGACGAGCGTTTGACAGACGGACGAGCGTTTGACACACGGACGATCGTTTGACACAGACGAGCGTTTGACAGACGGACGAGTGTTCGACGGACGGACGAGTGTTCGACGGATGGACGAGCGTTTGACAGACGGACGAGTGTTCAACAGACGGACGAGCGTTTGACACAGACGAGTGTTTGACAGACGGACGAGTGTTCGACAGACGGACGAGCGTTTGACACAGACGAGTGTTTGACAGACGAGCGTTCGACAGACGGACGAGCGTTCGACAGACGGACGAGTGTTTGACACACAGACGAGCGTTTGACAGACGGACGAGTGTTGCACAGATGGACGATCGTTTGACACAGACGAGTGTTTGACAGACGAGCGTTCTAAAGACGGACGAGCGTTTGACAGACGGACGAGTGTTTGAAAGACGGACGAGCGTTCGACAGACGGACGAGCGTTTGACACAGACGAGTGTTTGACAGACGAGCGTTCGACAGACGAGCGTTCTAAAGACGGACGAGCGTTTGACACAGACGAGTGTTTGACAGACGAGTGTTTGACAGACGAGCGTTCTAAAGACGGACGAGCGTTTGACAGACGGACGAGTGTTTGAAAGACGGACGAGCGTTCGACAGACGGACGAGCGTTTGACACAGACGAGTGTTTGACAGACGAGCGTTCGACAGACGGACGAGCGTTTGACACAGACGAGTGTTTGACAGACGAGTGTTTGACAGACGGACGAGTGTTGGACGGACGGACGAGCGTTTGACGGACGGACGAGTGTTCGACGGACGGACGAGCGTTTGACACAGACGAGCGTTTGACAGATAGACGAGTGTTTGACAGACGGACGAGTGTTGGACAGACGGACGAGTGTTTGACGGACGGACGAGCGTTAGACGGACGGACGAGCGTTAGACGGACGGACGAGCGTTTGACACACGGACGAGCGTTTGACACACGGACGAGCGTTTGACACACGGACGAGCGTTTGACAGACGGACGATCGTTTGACACAGACGAGCGTTTGAAAGATGGACGAGCGTTTGACAGACGGACGAGTGTTCGACAGACGGACGAGAGTTCGACAGACGGACGAGCATTTGACAGACGGACGAGAGTTCGACAGACGGACGAACGTTTGACAGACGGACGAGAGTTCGACAGGCGGACGAACGTTCGACAGACGGACGAGCGTTCGACAGACGGACGAGAGTTCGACAGACGGACGAGCGTTTGACAGACGGACGAGCGTTTGACACACGGACGAGCGTTGGACAGACGGACGAGTGTTCGACAGACGGACGAGCGTTTGACACAGACGAGTGTTTGACAGACGAGCGTTCGACAGACGGACGAGCGTTTGACAGACGGACGAGTGTTTGACAGACGGACGAGCGTTTGACAGACGGACGATCGTTTGACACAGACGAGCGTTTGACACAGACGAGTGTTTGACAGACGGACGAGTGTTCGACAGACGGACGAGCGTTTGACACAGACGAGTGTTTGACACAGACGAGTGTTTGACAGACGAGCGTTCGACAGACGGACGAGCGTTTGACACAGACGAGTGTTTGACAGACGGACGAGTGTTTGACACACAGACGAGCGTTTGACAGACGGACGAGTGTTGCACAGATGGACGAGCGTTTGACACAGACGAGTGTTTGACAGATGAGTGTTTGACAGACGGACGACTGTTTGACAGACGGACGAGTGTTGGACGGACAGACGAGCGTTTGACGGACGGACGAGTGTTCGACGGACGGACGAGCGTTTGACACAGACGAGCGTTTGACAGACGGACGAGAGTTCGACAGACGGACGAACGTTTGACAGACGGACGAGCGTTCGACAGACGGACGAGAGTTCGACAGACGGACGAGCGTTTGACAGACGGACGAGCGTTTGACACACGGACGAGCGTTTGACAGACGGACGAGTGTTCGACAGACGGACGAGCGTTTGACACAGACGAGTGTTTGACAGACGAGCGTTCGACAGACGGACGAGCGTTTGACAGACGGACGAGTGTTTGACAGACGGACGAGCGTTTGACAGACGGACGATCGTTTGACACAGACGAGCGTTTGACACAGACGAGTGTTTGACAGACGGACGAGTGTTCGACAGACGGACGAGCGTTTGACACAGACGAGTGTTTGACACAGACGAGTGTTTGACAGACGAGCGTTCGACAGACGGACGAGCGTTTGACACAGACGAGTGTTTGACAGACGGACGAGTGTTTGACACACAGACGAGCGTTTGACAGACGGACGAGTGTTGCACAGATGGACGAGCGTTTGACACAGACGAGTGTTTGACAGATGAGTGTTTGACAGACGGACGACTGTTTGACAGACGGACGAGTGTTGGACGGACAGACGAGCGTTTGACGGACGGACGAGTGTTCGACGGACGGACGAGCGTTTGACACAGACGAGCGTTTGACAGACGGACGAGAGTTCGACAGACGGACGAACGTTTGACAGACGGACGAGCGTTCGACAGACGGACGAGAGTTCGACAGACGGACGAGCGTTTGACAGACGGACGAGCGTTTGACACACGGACGAGCGTTTGACAGACGGACGAGTGTTCGACAGACGGACGAGCGTTTGACACAGACGAGTGTTTGACAGACGAGCGTTCGACAGACGGACGAGCGTTTGACAGACGGACGAGCGTTTGACAGACGGACGAGCGTTTGACAGACGGACGATCGTTTGACACAGACGAGTGTTTGACACAGACGAGTGTTTGACAGACGAGCGTTCGACAGACGGACGAGCGTTTGACACAGACGAGTGTTTGACAGACGGACGAGTGTTTGACACACAGACGAGCGTTTGACAGACGGACGAGTGTTGCACAGATGGACGAGCGTTTGACACAGACGAGTGTTTGACAGACGAGCGTTCTACAGACGGACGAGCGTTTGACAGACGGACGAGTGTTTGAAAGACGGACGAGCGTTTGACACAGACGAGTGTTTGACAGATGAGTGTTTGACAGACGGACGACTGTTTGACAGACGGACGAGTGTTGGACGGACAGACGAGCGTTTGACGGACGGACGGACGAGTGTTCGACGGACGGACGAGCGTTTGACACAGACGAGCGTTTGACAGACGGACGAGTGTTCGACAGACGGACGAGTGTTTGACGGACGGACGAGCGTTAGACGGACGGACGAGCGTTTGACACACGGACGATCGTTTGACACAGACGAGCGTTTGACACAGACGAGTGTTTGACAGACGGACGAGTGTTCGACAGACGGACGAGCGTTTGACACAGACGAGTGTTTGACAGACGAGCGTTCGACAGACGGACGAGCGTTTGACAGACGGACGAGTGTTTGACAGACGGACGAGCGTTTGACAGACGGACGAGCGTTTGACAGACGGACGAGCGTTTGACACAGACGAGCGTTTGACAGACGGACGAGTGTTCGACAGACGGACGAGCGTTTGACACAGACGAGTGTTTGACACGGACGAGTGTTCGACAGACGGACGAGTGTTCGACAGACGGACGAGCGTTTGACAGACGGACGAGCGTTTGACAGACGGACGATCGTTTGACACAGACGAGCGTTTGACAAAGACGAGTGTTTGACAGACGGACGAGTGTTCGACAGACGGACGAGCGTTTGACACAGACGAGTGTTTGACAGACGAGCGTTCGACAGACGGATGAGCGTTCGACAGAGGGACGAGTGTTTGACAGACGGACGAGCGTTTGACAGACGGACGAGTGTTGCACAGATGGACGAGCGTTTGACACAGACGAGTGTTTGACAGACGGACGAGCGTTTGACAGACGGACGAGTGTTTGAAAGACGGACGAGCGTTGCACAGATGGACGAGCGTTTGACACAGACGAGTGTTTGACAGACGAGCGTTCGACAGACGGACGAGCGTTTGACACAGACGAGTGTTTGACAGACGGACGACTGTTTGACGGACGGACGAGCGTTCGACGGACGGACGAGTGTTCGACGGACGGACGAGCGTTTGACGGACGGACGAGTGTTTGACGGACGGACGAGCGTTTGACGGACGGACGAGCGTTCGACACACGGACGAGCGTTCGACACACGGACGAGCGTTTGACACACGGACGAGCGTTTGACACACGGACGAGGGTTTGACACACGGACGAGCGTTTGACAGACGGACGAGCGTTTGACACACGGACGAGCGTTTGACACACGGACGAGCGTTTGACACACGGACGAGCGTTTGACAGACGAGTGTTTGACAGACGAGTGTTTGACAGACGAGTGTTTGACAGACGGACGAGTGTTTGACAGACGAGTGTTTGACAGACGGACGAGTGTTTGACACACAGACGAGCGTTTGACAGACGAGTGTTTGACAGACGAGTGTTTGACAGACGAGTGTTTGACAGACGGACGAGTGTTTGACAGACGAGTGTTTGACAGACGGACGAGCGTTTGACAGACGGACGAGTGTTTGACAGACGGACGAGTGTTTGACAGACATACCTGAGGAACTTGGACAGGAGGTTGATGGCATCCATGGTGTCCTTGTTCTCCTTATACTGTAGAACACAAAATGACAGAAACTCCCGCGGTTCTTCGGCCACGAATAGAAGGAAATGGAAAGGTTTTGCGTAAACTGTGTAATGTCAAATTGGCTTACAATAACTTTACTGGAGCTATGCGTAATCATATTCAATACAGGCATGTATGCGTTAGCTTGGAGACTAGCCAAAGCCAAATGTCAATCATGTCATACACTACAACCTGCCGCTGCGGTCCGCGATCCTATCCGCGCCGTCTATTCCTCTAAACGAAGACCCACTTCGGTGGTGGTGCGGGATTTCCAGGCTCTTCTCGAAACTGTCTGCTTGCTTGTAGTTATCTCTCTGTGTGCCTGTGACATCAGTTTCTGCCGAGTGCTTTTCTTTTTTTTTCAAGTGCAGAATCGCCTCTAGTCCCGTCTTTCGCCAGACCTTGTTAACATGTTAAATTCACTGAACAAATGCGCACGGTCTGAGTAAGTAAAACGAGCTTTGTTTTGTTTTTAGACAATATAGCCAACATGAAGTACATTTTTAAAAGCCGTTTTAATGCTATTCCTTGATAAACTTTCCTATTGTTTTTTACTTGTGTTTTAATATGTTGGCTAACGTTATATGAAAATGAAGAATTCTGTCAGTCTATTGATTGATTTTCAATTTCTGCATTGCTCCAGCCGATCTGAATAAATAAGCTATGCACTGGTTTATGAAGAGTGTATGCTCTTCCTTTTTTTCTGTTTAACGACCGCCTAAAATTAATTGATGATAACGTGAGGCAAGCATACTGCATAATCGTGACCTATTTTTAGCAGAATTCATTGAGGGATTTGACAGTGTGATTCAAAGATTAAGTATTTCAACTGTATGCTGTTATATAGACACACGCACAGTTTTTTTTGCCATTTTTGGGTGGTTTCTAGCTTTTAGACTAGTCGACTAGTCGGATACAAAACTTCCGTTTAAACGACAGTCAAATTAGTCGTAGCGCACATCCCTATTTACAACTCAGCAGGTATCCAAAGAATGTGTGTCATGGTGACATGGATGTTTTTGGAAAGTCTTTTCACATGTCTGTCACATGTCTGACTTAAACATTGAGCAACAACATGAGCCGGAACGTTATGGGGGAAAGGGTTGGTGCCTACAAAATTCATAAACTCACACTTCAAAGACTGATCAGGCAAGATGTTACATCGTCATATGGTCTGTCTACATATATTTCTGAGTAGACAACCAATAGTATATTTTCAGCTAAGGGTATGTTTCATCCTGCTGATAAAGAGCATTCAGAAAAGAAGGACCATATAAGTTTAGAACTAGATCACAGGCTCACCCTAGTAATAATCTAAGATTTAGAAACTTTTTTTATTTAGCATTTTAAGTCGGAATATGTTTTGAAATAAAATAAATATAAAATTTTCTAAAAGATACAACTTAAATAAGGAATCATTGGCTCCGCGTTTGACGCAAGAGATATGTCAGTGCTGTGAAAAACATATGGAACTTTTAAAATATTTCTAGTTTATTTTTTAAACCATACAGAAAGACTTTGGTGAAATGTTTTATCGCATGTGTAAGGGGATGAACACATTGAAGATGACATTCACTTAGAAAAAATAAATAAAAAAAGGTTAACAGAATAACATATCAGATCATCTGGTCTGTCTACACATTACGTTCCAATGATCAGTTACATTTTAAAATCCCTCGGGTGCGAACAGAGCTAGGTAAAAAGGGCTTTGGATATAATGCTACTGTGTCTTGGAACAATCTTCAAAGCATTCTAAAGCTAACCGTGCTTCCTTCATTACACGAATTTAAGCTACTTAGCTGTGTGTTTTATTCTTTGGTGAATTGTTGTTGTGATCTTGGATTTGTGTTTTTGTTGTTATGATGTAAACTTGTACATGCTATGTTATTTGTTGCTGCTTTCTTGGCCAGGTCACTCTTGTAAAAGAGATTTTAATCTCAACGAGTTTTTTAACCTGGTTAAATAAAGAAATTAAATATTTTCATATCATCCCCATATTCTGATTGGCTACATCACTCTGTCTCCTCTCCACCAATAAGCTGGTGTGTGGTGGGTGTTCTGGCGCAATATGGCTGCCGTCGCATCATCCAGGTGGATGCTGCACACAGGTGGTGGTTGAGGAGATAACCCCCTTCTATGTAAAGCACTTTGAGTGCCCAGAAAAGCGCTATGTAAATGTAAGGAATTATTATTATTATTAATTAACTCTGGCTTATTTACTGTATTTTACTGTTGATTAATGAGCACTGTCCCTATTAATAAACAAATAAATAAGATTAAAGTTTGAATAGCGCGAGCAGTTCATGTGCGTGTTCACATTACAGATAATGAGCTCATACAGGAAAAACTGGTTCACTTTGGTTTCATACAAATTACTTTATTAGAGAACATTTGTTTTTGATGTGACTTGCTTCATTTAAAAGTAGACATGTCAAGCTTTCTATACAAATATGTATTATGTCTGTGAGGCAATTATTAGCAGAGATTCAGGTTGCTTTATTTACGTGTCGGTAAAGAAAGCTTACAGAGACCGAGACGGCAGAGAGCGCACCCTGTTTTTTTTTTCTTTATTTTACAAAAGCACATTGTTTTTTTGTTATTATGACTATACACAAATAAAAGTAGATTATATATATTTTATAATATTATGAAATAATATTTCAAACCATGCCTTATTATTATCTGTACGATCAAAAATGACGGAGTGTTTTTTGTTCTTTTTGCGGACAACAGAATATTAAAGCACCAAATGACAGCAGTAGAAAATAATACAATGCTTCCATTCAGGAACATTTTAAGTATTTAAGGAAAGATTTAAAAAAAAAAAAAAAAACAGACTGCCAAAAACCTTTTTACATATTTATTTTACAAAAAAAAAAAAAAAAAAAACAGACTGCCAAAAACCTTTTTA